>VZTY01023261.1:80836-122496 GCA_013400935.1 Turnix velox | reverse complement strand
GGGGCGCGGCGGGGTGCCCGCGGGGGGGAGAAGGCCGCCCTGGGTGTGGGGGACAGAGGAGAAGGTACGGGGGGCAGCGCCGCTCGGTACCGGTTGTCTTCCCGAGGGAGGCGGGGGAAGCCGGGGCTGGTGTCTTCACTGGAGCCTGAGGGGATGGGGTTTAAACCCAACCCCTCTGGGGTGCTGGTGCCCGGGGCGAGCGGCTTGGCTGGACGGCAGCCCCGGGCTGCGGCTGCACCTTTGAGGCTTCCAGGTGATTTTCGGGAGTGATGCTGGAGCCGGAGGGGGGGGGGGGAATTGGTCGTCCGTCTGCTGTCACCGGGCTTTGCGTTTCTGTTTGTCCATTCGGAAATCACCCCCGCAAAACTGCCGTGAGGGAGAAAGAGCCTTCGGGGCGCACAACCTGCTGCTCGCCCCTTTAAACCCCGGGCTGCCTCCCTCGTGAGCACACGGGAAAAGTTTGGGAGCCGTCCTTCTACGTATCGAGCTGCTCAAAGTTATGAATGGCTTCTTGGAATTGCAGAAGCAGTAAATCGTGTTATTTCTGCTGTTGTTAACTTTGTAATTCAATACTTGCGCTGATTCACAATAGCTTAATCCAGTGGGATGCATTTCTGTCTCCGATATGTTTGCTTTGTATCCATCTGTGTATCATCTGATCATGTATTCTTACCAACACAGCAGGTACTATAGTTATGCTTCCTTACCTTGAATGCTTCTCTCTATTTCCCCTCTACCCCCCGTTGCTCCTCTAAAAGTTGTGGAAGTTTTGAGCAACCTTTCTATGGCTGTAAGCTATAAATTTTAGGCTAATTGGCATTTGGTATACCATAACCCATCATATGATGTGAGATACCAGACTGTGCCACTCAGATCCTCGTGGCAAATGCTGATTTTTTTCCAGTTAATTTAATTCCAGTATGGGTTTTGAGTTTGGTAAAGGTATGGTTGTTTGGTTTGGTTTGGGTTTGGGTTTTTTGCCCATAAATTGCAACAAAAGTACTCCTAATGTTCTTGCAATTTATATGAAAGCTTTAGTACCACTTCTCATTTGTGTCTTCTTGCAAATAGTTCATTTGGGCCACCTCTATGCCCTGTAACAAGAAAATATTTTGGGTATAGAGGTGGCCCACATGAGCTATTTGCAAGGAGAAGATACAAATGGGAAGTAGTACTAAAGCTTGCATTTATATAACCTTATTTTGAAAGAAATATGTTCTATAAAATTGCATGGGAGTTACTGGATACCATTTTTATTTTGTCTACCTCCTTAAGAAGGGTAAACTATGTATGTGCATTGGAGATCAAGATGATTATGAAAATCCTGAGGTGTTTTTTCCTCTTTAAAATGTTGTGCAGAAGACTAAATTGCACTTTCATGACTATCTAAGTGCCTTATACATATGAGTATTTGGTCTTCTTGATTTTTAATTTTTTTTTACTGTATCTTAGCATCATTTATGTAATTATCTTTTGAACTTAATATTCTGGTAGAGATGAGCAGTTGCCTTTCAGGGTGTAGGATTTTGGTATTTTTTTTTTCTTGGTGAATGGCAACAAAGACCCTTCTGTGGTTGCAAGTAACATAGTAAATATTTTACTAGGTTTTAAGTGTGTTATCATTTAAAACGTAGCCTTAGAGTATTTGCACTTCAATAATTTTGTTAATATCTTATGAGTTAGGACCCAGTACTGGAAGGAGATTGATTGTTCAGTTGCTGGACCCTTAAGTGTGAAGTTCTTTACGGAAGTGCCTTTCTAGAAGTGTTTCTATTTTCATTATGGAATTATACAATGAGGGTTCAGTTCTTAATTTCCTTTTGTGTAAACCTGGTTTACTTTGCTTTAGGGACATTACTCCAAGATACAGAGGTCTTATAAAGGAGGCTTTTTAGTCCCATTCCTCCCCACAAAGTATATTTGTGCAACAATGAGATTGTAATTTTTGGGCACCAGAGGTTTTGAGTCCAACAGATTATTGAGGAAGATGTAATGGCCTTTTATAAAATCCATTTCAGGAAGGGCATTTGGGGTTGTATCACTAGGTAGTTACCATGGTCTACTTCATTGAACCTGAATGCTGTTTATTTTACTTATATCTCATAATATTTTCTCAGAGGTCAAATCTCTCATGAGCCACTGAACACACAGATGCTATTAGGGCATTTTTTTAGTTAAATTGTGTTGCACCCATAGAAATCTTAAGGTGTGGTTCACGTATCTTGAGGTCTCTTGTCCTGCAGGTTTATGCCAGTAAGTACTTCTTGCTGAGGGTGTCACCCAGCTCTTAGCCTGAGCATAACCTCTGTTACCTTGGATATCCTCAGTTGGTGATGAGGTTGCTACAGTGAGATGTTGAAAGAAGGCAAGTTTCCCAGTTAACAACCTTGTAACCAAGATATTTAAGTGAACCTCGTATCAAAGCAATGGCCTGAGCAATAGAGTCTGTGTCAGAAAAGATTCTGTTCAGTCTTGTTGTGGGCTTTGTACATTAAAAATTGGCAGAGTGTATTAATTGTACTTGTAGGATGCATTCTTTGTCAGCCCAAAGCAAACTGCCATAAAAGAGAAGGCAAAACAATAGTGAGACCTGGTGGACTGAGCTGCAGAAATTTGCTCTGATTTTCCAGTTGGTTGAGCTGTCTTGTATCTACTCTGTTCTTAGAGTTGTGTTAGCAATAAATACAACCACCTAGTGGATTCAGACAGCTGGGTAGCATGCAATAATGTGACTTCAGATGTGTGAGAGTATTGGAAAAATGATTTGGTTTAGTCCTTAGAGGACTATCTAGAATTGCTTGTTTATTGGTCTTTTAATGATGGCAGGTATGTTTAAGAAAGAGAGAGCAGATGGAAGGGATTAGAATTCAACTGGCTTTTATTAGAAAGGTGTTTTTTCAGTCTCTTTAAAATGTGAAATCTGTCACTTTGCAGTAAGGTTGTAGGGAGATGACTGCTCATTGAATTTGATACGACAATCCATGTGTTATCCATTTGGCTGATAACCCAAATGGTATATGTTTTTCTGGTCTCATTCATTGTGTTTAAACTTAAGTAAGAGATGTATTTTATTTTGATCAAAGGGTAGGGATGATTCCTGTTGATAGTTGTAATCTTCTTTGTCCTGTGATCGCCTGTTGCTAAATGGCTTCATTTTTGGTAGATGCTTCATGGGATTCAGATGACTCCATGTAACTTTCATATAGGTTTATCTATTAAGGCTTGCTTAAAGTGGTTATGTTTTATTTGCTGCTACAAATAGTGAAAACAAATTTAAAATCTAAACAGAATACTTCTTTCTTCACCAAAATCATAGAATAGTTTGGGTTGGAAGGGACCTTAAAGATCGTCTGGTTTCAACCCCCTGCCATGGGCAGGGACACCTCCCACTAGACCAGGTTGCTCAGCGCCTCATCCAGCCTGGCCTTAAACACCACCAGGGATTGATGACCTTAAAGTCCCTTCCAACCCAAACTATTCTATGATTCTGTGATTGAGGGTGCATCCACAACCTATTTGGGCAACCTGTTCCAGTGTCTCACCACCTTCATGGTGAAGAGCATTCCTGACTTAGTAGAATGAAAGAGCGAGTCTTTGGTGTAGAGGCTTCACCATAAATACCTAAAATACTGATTCTTTTTGTTCCAAAATATTGGAGTAGGCTGGCTAGTTAAGTAGTTCTTGAGTAACTGTCTATTTTAGACTGGTTTCCTTGCCACTTGGTTCCCTAAGAGCTATGCTTGGTAGATTCTTCAGCCTTAAGGGGTGATAAGCACTTAGCAATATGTTGTGGTATTTATGCCTAGAGGCTTCATCTAGGCTACAAAGTTCGGTGGTGCTGGGCAATAGGCAGTGTCTCCCCTTCATCATGGCCTGTTGTCTTCTAAAGATATCTACCTGGTATTAAAACAATTAGATCTTGTTTTAGGGAGATTGGGGACAGAATGGTTATCAACTTTTCTGATCCTGTAAACCCATGTGTTAGTTTGAAACAATCATTAAATGAGAAGTGTCCTGAAACAAAATGTATTTGTGTGGTTTGGTTGTTGGACAGCTTATTTTAATCCTTGAGCTATATCTAGTTGAAATATTGTATTTAAAGTTTAGTAAATGTATGCTGCACCTTCTGGAGCCCTTATACTTTGTCAGCTCTATAAATTAACTCTGACACACTGAATATTTTTCACCAGCTAACGTAGCTGTTAGTTAAGTTAAATAAAGGAGAAAAGCCCACATGCTCTCTCCATGCATACAGCTGGACATCTCTCTTAAATTTTTCAACAAAAATGAAATTTTGATTGCTTTTTAAAGCTTCATGAATGCACTAATTGGTGAATCATCTAATGTTCACTGTGGTTTCAGGAAATATGAAATGGCTCACTAAACTTCATGGGTATAAGATTATGCAGACCTTCTGAAAATCTGGGTAAGAAAATGTGTGCAGTGGTGGTGGTTGATATTTTTGGCTGTGAGAGAGGTTGGCTAAAACTCAATGTAGTTATGCATAGTCTGCACCAGTATGTGTGGTAGAAACTCCTTTGAAGAATTATCTGGAAGGAAGAATGAATAATTTTACAGGTTTATCTGTTCTTAGGACCTCACCCAGATTTTGTTCAAGAGGTTTGTAGTCAGCAACCTCTTCTAGATCTGTAACTTGTCCTGAATTCCTGGAAAGTAGTTGCTTTTCACTCTGTGGACAACTATGGTTGTTGAATTCTTCAGTCTTAATGTTGGACAGCTGCAAAACATTTAAAGCCTATCTTTGAAAGACTGGGATAAGGAGAGGGAGATGGAGTCTGCTCAGATAAGTAATACTTCTTGAGGACTCTAAACTATTTTCTTTATGTAGCCTTATACGGTGTGTTCTTGGCTAGCTGGATATTACTTGATTATGTACTGTGTTATCAGTTGAAGTATTTAAACCAATGGTCCTTCCATGTGAAAGTTGAGGTCTCTATAGAATCAAAGAGGTCCAGAATTTTCTTTCTTATCTTTTTGGTGCTGCAGAATAAGAGAAATTTCATTACAGTCCATAAGGACTCTTAGTAAACTCAAGGTTTTTATAATAAATATTCTCATTGTTGAAGATGCATGGAGTGTTCTTAGAGTATTGTTATATTTTAATCCACATCTCAATACTTGGGGCAAGCACCAGTTTCTTACAAGCAGAAACAAGCTTTTACTGTGTTTGGAAGAGCTTCAGTGATTTCTGATTGGAGTACATTTACAGAGGTGAAATTTGAAAGATTGCTTAAAAATCAAAGTGCAGTAAAAGCAATCAAAAGCAGTTTTTTCTGCGATACTAGATCTTGTTATGTTTTTATTCCTCCTCAGCAGAATGAATTCTGATGGTAATTCAACAGTCAGCCTGACTCCTGGATGAAGTCATTTGGGCCTCATTGCTCAAGGCCCAAATGTCAATCATGGGATTAAGAACTGTAATTCTGGGATAAAAAGGTCTGGCACTTGGCACCTATTACCTATTTCCATTAGGCCAGTAGAGACTCGGGGACTGCAGTTGAATGAATTTGGCTTGATCAAGATTGTGATCAAGATAATATCTTAGAACATGTGGCTTTAAATAATAAGTACTTAGGCTGAAGTGATTGCTTATGCTGTTTTGACTTAATTTTCTTCTTGGGACTTGGCTTGCTGAGGATGAACATGTTTATAGGATAAACCTGCTAGTTGACTGTTTATTGAAAAGAACTATAAGGCTGGACTTTCATCTCCAAGATATTTCTAACTTATGATATATTGAATTCTGTCTTCTTATTAATATGTTTTATCTAACTATATACTCTGCCTCTCTTAGTTTTTTGTGTTTGCAATAAGGCCTGCAGAGCAGAGTCTGATTCATTGGAGAAAATAATGAGATTTGTTTTTGGAGAGCTTTTACATTTGGCCTCTGAGAAGAAGGAAGTATTTTAATCGTTCTGCTAATGCTGTAGGAGGTCTCTCCATTCTTTTGAAGTAGCATATGGATAAAGTGAATTAATTTTAGACTGCAAATTATCTTTAAACTTCAGTTGACTGTAATCTTTGTGTGATAGATTTGGTTGAACATTCATACTGCCTAGTTGGTGCGTTGTTTTCTTAGATCTTTTAATTTTCACATTTCTCTTGGTGAATTACATATTTTTTTTAAGCATATGCTAAGCTTCACTTGGATAGAAAGTGGAATTCAATTAAATATATAAATAGTATTTTAAAATTAGTTTGTGGTTCATTACTTCATATGTGCTGGATGAGTAGCTGAACCAAAAATTTTATCAAAACACACTTTTAAATTTAAAATTTGCTCAATAAGTTAAAAGTTTTGTTCACTTGTGTCTTGCAGTATTTTAGACTTGTTAGATTGTTTCTTATTCATTTATCTTACAGCTTAGAAGAGAAAAATAACTATGTATTCTTAAGCTGCCAAAAAAACTATTAATATTTAAGACCAAGGGATCTGGTGAAGAGATTATCTTCACTAAAAGGACATTCCTTTCAACTAAAAGCCTGTGGTTGTTCCCCACTTTTGAGCTAGGATAATACCAGGTGTGCCACCCCTATAGGCTATTCATCGAGAAACATCTCTTCATATCTCCATATTGTCATGTTATTTATTGCTTGTATCCTCCTTAGAAATTGGGTTGTTTAGAAAGGGATTTAAGGAGTCCATTAATACAGATAGTTCAGCTGTTCTTATATTCTTTTGCTGAGATGCATTTATTGTCCAAATATGTTTTTTAATAAGTGTTTCCTTTCTGAGCTGTTCTTTCATTCTATCTCATCACTATATTTTATGAGTTCTCTGCTTGTTGGTTATTTGCTGTTAGTATTATCTTATGACCTGATGTGACTTGAGATAAAATCTTGTCCCATCTTAGATTATTACATTGTGATTTTTGGTTTCTTTTGATGACTTAGTTATCTTTAGAAGACAACGCTTGAAATAGACTTTTGGAGATAATCTGTATTTATTCTGGTAGCTGATGTGTTCTACACTATAAAAATTGTAGAAATGCTGAGTTAGTGATTTCTGTCCACTCACTTCGAGGGCGAAAATTCTTTTTTGTTCTTTATTTAAAGGTAACTTGTCACACTGAAAAAATAATTGCTAATTTTAAAATAACTTACATAAGTCTACGATTCAATTAAAATGTTTGCAAGATCTCTAAATCCACATGGTAGGCCATATCCTAGAGGTATTTTTATTACCCAGTGAGTCGTATTTTAGCAAAGCTTACTTAAATAAATACAAGCACTCTTTTGCTGACCTGTTGATCTATTGTTTCCCTTGCTTATCATGGTACAAAAAATGCAACTAAAAAGAGAAAATCTGTGAGTCTGTCAGAAGTTTTCATTTTTATAACACTGATGCAGTTGTGCTCTAGGAAGTGAGAAAACTGCTCTGCCTGAAGATTCTGGGTTGACCAGTGTCATTTCTCATGTGCAGATGATATGGTTTTGTTCTCTCAAATTCCTTGGGGTCTGAAGCATCTGTTAGAGGATTTAGCATTTTTGTTGGTAGAACTGTAAGTCCTCTTATGCATGTGACATGGTTTTGTTCTCTCAAACTCCCTTGAGAGTCAAGCATCTGTTAAAAGATTTTCAGGGTTGTTGGTTTTTTTGTTTTGTTTTGTTTTTCAGAAGGAATATGACTAAAATTTGAAACTAACAAGTAATTAAACTCATCTATAACTCAAGAGTTGCTGGTGTGGATGACTAATGATCACTGCATTGAACAAGATTGCTATTTTGATATTTGTCTGGCAGTTGTGGACAGATTAAATGAGGATAGAGACCTGAAGGTCCAGACTAGTAATTTGCCTCTGAAAGAGTAATAGTCTTGTATTTTTGATTAAAGTTTGGACTTCGATTTAGTATGGCACATGATTTTGAAAAAAACACTTTGCTGTAGGCCATTTTTCTAAACTTAACTTGTTTCCAGGTCCAGGTCTGGAAGCCAGTTTATAGGGACTAACTCTTAAGTAATTCAAAAGTTTGACATCTCCCCGCATATGTGCATGGTTTGATTTGTCCCTTCTGCATATCACTGTTGTATTTTGTTGATGAATGCTGTTTATATCTAGTTTTTGTCAGGATTTTAAGAATGGGCAAAATTAGCATAGTAATGTATCGTCAGTTGTCTTTTTGAGGCTATCTATATTTAACTGGTATTTGGAAATGCTCATTGGCAGTGAGCTCCAGGGGAACTTTACAGCCCTGTTTTCAGCAATACAGTTGGTATATTTGGCTAGAAACTACTCTCCCTGGGCAACACAGATGACAATAGATAAGTTGAAGATTTACAGTTATAATGATTTCGTAAATGGCACTTAAAATGTGAAAGACTTTGTTCTTAGTCTTGTAAGTTCTTGCATATAAACTTAAAATTCTTCTGTTATGAAATTATGTTTTTTTCAGTTATGCAACCAGTGTACTTATCTTGACTGTGTAGCAGTACAAACTAAGACTGGAAAAGATATACATAGATATATATATAGCCTGTTAATTCTATATTTTTTTTAACTTCAGTCAAATATGAGAGGTCAATCAATTTTGTACCGTGATAATAGGGTACAGGATGGCAGGACTAGGAGTAATGTGTGCAAGCTGGAAGAGGGGAGATTTAGGCTGGATATAAGAAAGAAGTTCTTTCCTATGAGGGTGGTGAGACACTGGAACAGGTTGCCCAGAGAGGTTGTGGATGCCTCCTCCCTGAAAGTATTGGATGGGGCACTGAGCAGCGTGATCTAGTGCGAGGTTTCCCTGCCCATGGCAGGGTGGTTGAAACTAGATGATCTTTAAAGTCCCTTCCAACCCAAACCATTCAATGATTTTATGATAAACCTATCATCTCAGTACTTGTACTTGTTTTAAAGTCTGTGATAACTGAAAGGAGTGGATTTGCCCCTTTCATTGACAGAGGCATGTATAATTTCACACAAATTTCTTAGTGGGACACTTGCAATGGCATTTTCTGCTTTCCTGAGAAGTACAGAGGCAATGAGAGATTTTTCTTTCCTCCTAACCCCAGAATGCAGCAAGTAATGCAAACTTGGAAACTATGGAGTGAATATTCTTATGTAAGGAGATAAAATGGCATTCAACTGTGGTTTAGGATTTGTTCATTGCTATGAAATTCAGTAAAGTTATTTTACTCTTTTTTTACTGCTGATGTTTTGTTTGACAAAAGTTTGATGCAGCAAAGATGTGCAAAGAAACAGTTTTATGTCCCTTTTTGTTATGCAGGAGAAATGTAGAAAGGGGCTAGTCTTACTCAGGGCCTGTTCTTCATTTTTTTCCTGTAAAGTCACTGCTTATATCTCATCTTCTGAGTTGTCACAAATGTTGACCTTGGTTTTTGCTGTTACTCAGACTTGCTTTTCTTTGTACCATTAAGTTATAGCTCTTGTGCCAAAAAAATCTACTTGGCAGTTTAATTTTGGCTAACTTGAAGAGGGTCCGTAATTATAGTTACTGTTTCCAGCAAGTTGAGTTTTTCCAGCAGTCTTTCTATGAAGAATGTGACTGTGGATTAATTGAACATAAAAATGAGTCAAAGACTTTTTTTCTGCCAAAGGCAAACATAGGAGTAGGTGCTAGTAAGGTATTCAAAACTCTGTTGCCTAGGTAATTTGTAGATCTACTGTGAGCTGCTGCTCAAGGAAGTATAAAGCTGATTTAATTTAGTGAGAAAGCCATTGGGGTACAGCCTGCTTGTAAAAGCAATTTTGTGGAAGTTTTTCTGATTTTTACTCCTAGAAACAGGGCATTTTTAAAGCCTTCTGCCTCCAAGAAGAGGTTGTCATCTCTAAAGCTGTGGTACCCTGTCCTTTTTCAAGTTGCTCTCGATTCTGAAAGGGCAGTAAGTTAACAGCTGTTGATTTAAGAATATACTGACACCCTGCATGATGTCGCCAACAGAATTTCTTCTGTTCTGCCTTGCTTCTTTATGCACGTTTCTTTAGTGTCCTGGAGGGACTGGGGAGGCAACAGTGATGCTCTGTGGTAGCTGGATGACGTACTTCAGTGGTTGAATAGTGTGTGACAGCATTCAGCTGATGCCTCTCTTCTGAAGGATATTTTAGTTGTAGAGTTTCATTAATCACTGTAACACTTCCTAATGCTCAGTGTGTACTTTTACAAAAACACCATGATACTGGTAGAAGGAATGATCTAGAGGGAAGCACTTGGTGAATCACAGAATATCAGAGATTGGAAGGGACTTCAAGAGATTGTCTAGTCCAATCCCTCTGCCAGAGCAGGAACACCTTGACCAGGTCACACAGAAAGGCATCCACACGGGTTTTGAGTGTCTCCAGAGAAGGAGACTCCACAACCTCTCTGGGCAGCCTGTTCCACTATTCTATCACCCTCACTGTGAAAAAGTTTTTTCTTATATTTCTGAGGCACCTCCTGTGTTCCAGCTTGCACCCATTGCCCCTGTTAGTGGATGTCACTGAGAAGAGCCTGGCTCCCTCCTCCTGACATTCACCCTTGCCATATTTATAGACATTAATGAGGTCACCCCTCAGTCTCCTCTTGTAGTTGAGTTTCTAATTAGGATGGAAAAGTAGTCTTTGACTCTTAGCTGTCATTACTGGTGCTGTCACAAACCCTTGTGGTTTGCATGTAACAGGAGCTGTGGTGGTTGTACAGCTACTTTGGCAAAAATTTAGGTATGTGTTTTGGGACAGTGATGGCAGTAGCCACATCAGGAATAAACATCAATGTACGAAGTTACATCTCTGGTACAAAATCTTACTAGGTTGGCCTGCTGATACAGCACCATTGGCAAATCTCTTAAGCCCAGATGAATCCAGTTCTTCTGATGCTGGTTTCCGACTCATTTAGCTTTGCTTGTATATTTCATAATGTTTTTACTAATTTTGGAGTTGAACTTTGTATTTAGCTGTAATGAGAAGTGATTGTACTTCAATACCCAAAGCAGCAGAGGTAGTTAAATGCCTCTATGTAGGAGCTAGGCCTGAGACTCAAATGGATGTGTGTGGAAGACAGCTACTCTGAAGGCTTCTTTGCAAGCATAGCTATCCTGTACATGCAGGAATTCAGTAGACAGGAATAAACTGTCTACATTGGTTGTCATATGGGAGTGCACAGAAAGGAGAGAGACTTGAACCTCCTTGGTGAGGAGCAGCAGCAGAAAGGAGGGTTTTATATAGTGAGGGAGCAGAAGGAGGTGAAATCATGATGCATGTGCCTGTAGAGCTGAAGCTTTCAATGTGTCAGTAGTAGCACATCTGGCTGTGATATCTAACTTGTGTGCCATCCTTGGGCTGTACTGGAATGCCAGGAGATGCTGCTGCTGGTTATTGCTACTTTTGCATAGTCTTTCTCCTTTGGAAGGTAGAAAAGGCATCCAACCATGGGAATCTGTTGGAGGAACATCCTTGAACAACAGAAACAAGAAGCTCAATAACAATGAACTAGGATTTGGGCAGAAGTGCAACTTTGGGCCAAGTGTAGCTGTGTTTAAAGATTACAATTTTAGGCTGGCTGTGTGTAGGTGTCTTCTCATGATACTTCAAATAGCTTAAAATTGTCCGTAGTGGAAGTTGAGCAGTGGTAACCAGAAGTAAAGAATTAGTGACCGTGGTTATTTCTGGTTTTATTTTTATATAATTTAAGATCAAAGGATGTCCAGTACTGCTTGGAAGAGAGTCAGAAAAATGAAGAAAAACCTCACCTGGTTGTTGTGCTTTCTTACTGTTGAGATCTATGTTTTTTCCCTTCCTCAGACTATGAGGGTGGTCTTACCTGGCCCTTGTGGATTTGTGGTCCTGCTTACTATGGGGTCTAAGTCCCCCATTTTCTGTAATAACATCAGAGAATATTGTCTTCTGTATAAGTCCATATTCTTTCTTGTTTGCTGCCTCTGCTCAATACTCTTAAGATGGAGTAATTCATTATACAAGACCAAGGCTGTTGTATTTTCCAGTTCAACTCAACATCTCTGAGGCCTGAGAAGGTCACTCTGATTTGCCTCTCATATGATGTTGCTTGTTTTCTGGAGAAAGCAAGGTGGCATAGTCTTATTTTTACCTGATATCACTGAGTAAACAAGTAATTGGAATTTTTGAGAGGATTCGTGTTTGCTAGGTCATCCTGCTCTGCTGTTTCACCGAATCTGATGTTGTCCACAAATAACTCAAGTGTCTAGTTGTTCAGACATCATTTTGAGAACTTTTTAATAGTCAATTTGAAGTTGTGATTCTATATCATTGGCAAAGTCTCTATTTTGTTCTGCAAGCTGTAAACTTCTGTAGAAAAATGCATTGCCACATGAGAATGGGAGTTCACATGCGAGTCATTGTTCCCACTCCTGTTCTTCATCTCTTACTTCCACAGATAATAGGAAGTATTAGAAAATGTTTAAGAGATCTGTATTCAGTTGTTTATAACTTTGCTGAACTCTAATACTTTATGCCTCTTCTTTGCCTTCAGTTTGATTTTGTTTAAAGCTTTCAGCCAAAATTCCTCATCTATTTTCAGAAGCAAAACTAGAATAATTCTCTGCTGGTTTTTTGGTTTTTTTTTTAATACCAGTTTCTTTGAAATACTGTAGTACATCTCTGAACTGGAACATCTACTTGAAATTTGTTGGTGGATGGCTTCAGGCTGAGCACTAATGTTTTAATTTTATATGAAAATCTGCCAAAATTAAGCCAATTTGCTTTTGCAAATCTGTGACCTGGACATGACAATATTTCCATGTGGAATTCCCTGGAGAGTATCTGCACTTTGGTGTGCTCAGCAGGATTTTTCTTTCAAGTGCATCTCTGGACCTACAGTGGCCTGTGCAGAGCCTGGGAACCAGAATTGTTCCATGTGAATTAGGGGGTTGACGAGAGTTGTCTTATGGCAAAAGTCTGGTGGGAAGTCTCCATGAGGGCACGTATCATCTCCAACATCATGCACTTCTTTACTGTCCCATCAGCTCTCCAGCTCTAGGTTCCTACCAACACTTGTACTTTTGACTGTGTTAAAAACTGTTTTAGAGATGATGAGGTGTCTATACCAGGCCAAAGCTTGACTTCTGCATGCAAACCGATGTGTTACTTTGGAGCATAACAAGAATGCCTCTAATAATTTTCATGCGTAATTGTGGGTTGTAGGGCATATAGTCAATTGCTCCATAGAAGCAGGATACATGTATTTGATCACTGCTGATTTCTGTGACAATCATCCAAAAAAGCTCTACCAAATTTTTTAGAGACCTTACTAGGTAAAACCTGGAATATAGAAAGAATACTGAGACAAAGAACTAACGGGGTTGGTTTTTTTTCTTCAGGAGTAGCAAACTGGATCAAGTTTGGCAGAAGATGTTTTACATAAAGTCTGTGCTTCCTGAATTTATAAGAGGAAGTGGTCAGGTTTTCTTGAAGACGGCTGAAATGCAGCTTCTTTGAACATTTTTCCTGGAACTATGTAGAAATATTTTAGGTGACTACATGGGCTATGAAATTCAGACCAAATCAGAAAGCTACAGAAAGCCAATGAACATAGAGTAATAATGGGAAGCACTAGATGATGTTATTAAACACCTTTTTTTTTTTTTCCAAATAAAAAAGTCATGTCCTACTTGTGAGGAGCTTGAGCCCACCAAGGAGCCTGAATTTCTCTGCTGCTTTTGTGATGCCTGATTAAAGCTTTAAGAAAAATGGCCTTATCTCTTGACACTATTACAGCTCAAAGTACCCCTTTTAAAGTGTGCTATCCCTTAGGAAAATCCATGTCAATTATGTAGCAGCTTGAAGCTGTGTGAGATAACCTTCCCTGAGTTTTATTACTGTCCTTCCTCTGAACCAGCAGCAGAGCCCACAGGTAGTTAGTATCCACCTGAGCAGGAGTTTTTCTTTTCCATGTTCTTGGAGAACATAAGGGAACAGACAGATTTTGCTGAAAGATGTTCCAATCTGAACTCTTACGAAGGTAAATTTTTTTTTTTCTTCCAACTGTGACAGATTTTAAGCTAACAACAGGTTAGTCCTGTTTGCCTGAGTGCCACTGATGCCAGTGCTGTCAAAAATTTGCAGTCCTTAGGTACATTCAAACACTTGACATTGTTTTCTGGCTTTCCCCTCCTTCCCTTCACCTGAGTGTTCAACCCCTGCCAATCTATAGTTGAAGAGTTTGAAATCTTGTGTGAAGTTGCACAACTGGTTTTAGCTGTTCAAACACTTCAGCTCTATCTAAGGACTTAGGGTGTGCTGAAGCTGTGGCTAATCATGGGATCCTAGAGAAAATTTATTAGTTTTCCTCTTGAATGAGAGGATTTGGAATTCTCATTCTTGTGATCACTCTGCACATGTTTTCCATCAGAAAGTACTGGCCACTATGTGACAGTAGCTAGATGGGGAAACTGCCACGTGTCTCCTAATGATAAATTGCAGAAACTTTTTTTTTTTCTACATCAGGAATCAAATTCTTCAAGGATACTTAAGGATCATAGCTTCCTGAAATAATTTATTGAACCTGTTGTCTTGAAAAATGTTTCTGTAGATTGTCTGGTATTTTAAGTGACAGTTGAACCATCTTTTTCCAACAATGAGAAGGAACAGTTCCTGTATTTTTACCTTAATCGTTTTTCCTGTCGATGGTGTTATGGCTCCTGGATCCTCTAAAAAGTATGCTATTTTCCTAGATGAGTCTCAGTCTCAAGGCTTCAATTTATCTTTTTGCTGCACAATTATGACTTCCATTTAATAAAATTCATTTTCTGATATCAGGATAATTGGTTTAGAATTAAGGTGTGGAGTTTCACAGAAACAGACAAACCAGTGTTAACAACTTGCTGCTGCTGGTACAGATGATGATTCTCCCTTTCTGCATATTCCCCAAGAGCCTCTCCTGCCCCTGTGCTGTCCCTTGTCCTTTGCAGCTGCTTTTTTCCTAGCTGAAGTTGTGTTTGTCTTCCTGGACAGCTAGAGTGAAATTAGAGATCAGCTGAATGTTGGACCAGATGCAAAGGAGTGGGATGTAAGCAGGAATATCCCTCTCAATAGCAGCAAAGTAGGTTATAACAGTAGGATATTGAGCTTCCCTGGTTAGGGCTGAACTTTATCATTGAGAAACAACCCAGAAAGATCTCTGTTCCCTTCATGCAGGAGATGGTAAATTATTATCTCAACCTTATATGGTGAAATAGCATTCATCAATTCATTTGTCTCTCTTATGTTTTGGGATTTGGTTTTGTGTGGTGGGTTATTGTTTTGGGGTATTGGGATTTGTTTATTTGGTGATTGGTTTTTTGTGTGGGTTTTTTTTTTTTTTCTTTAGGGGGGGTTGTGGGATTTTTTTTGGTTTTTTTAAATATCTCCCCTTGAACAAGTTCATCGTCATGAGTCACTGTGGGATTTAGGTTTGCCCAGTTTCTTCTGATGCTGTAAACTTTTTCTGTATGAAAAGCAGTCTCTTAGGCCATACATGCAACCCAATCTCTGCTTTCATAGACCTCATTAAGAGCAAAAGAGATTTATTAGATTCACAGCTTTATCATGCAGTTGGTAGTGTTGTTGTAAAGACTTTTTTTCTAGTCCATTCCTTTACTGCATTATCTTGCAGTTTCTATAACCTATAACATTTATTTACCTATCTCAGGCAGGAGTCCATAGATACTGGTGAACTTTCCAATGTAATGAACTGTTATGTGTAGTATTAAGAGTGGTACCACAGGTTAGTGTGTCACCTTTTTCCAGTAAGCCTCTACGAGGAATGAACATTAGCTAACCAGTGGGTTATTGGTCTCTAACTGGGTCTTGATGGAACAGTCTTTAGTGAAAACTGGAATCAGCTTCAGGGTTAGATAGATGACATCAAAAGGCAAAGCATTTGCATGTTTTATTTCAGAAGAATTCAGGAGTTATCCAAACACATACATTTTTCTTAAAGAATTCTCTTCTTTTGAGTGCTTCCCTATCATACAAGTGTACTTCTTGGATAGGATAAGCATTTAATTTATATATGTTTAATGTAACTGACTGCATTGTGCAAGGCCAAGAAGAAAGATGTAGCCACATCTTGAGAAAAAGTACTGGTTCTTCTGCATCTTGCTGTGTAATAGGATCCAGCTCCCTAAAGACGACATAGTAACATAATAATCTACTTAACACCTCAGTGGTAATGGACTGAGGCAACAGAGGCTGTGAAGTGAGCAGACTGATTTCCTTACCAATGATTGCTCAGTTTCTCTAGTGCATGTCTTGTGCAAATATAATCATAGTTCTATATATTTGGCAGTGTGAAAAGTTAGATTTTTTTGCTTAAAGGTTTAGTGGTGCATCTTGATACTATATTTTGAATCATGAGTATTCCTGTTTTGCATGGGACAAGAAAAGTGTTACTTTAAAAAAAACTTAAAAATTAAAAGCAGGGAAAGGCCTCCTTGCTCATGAGTAGAGAGCGAGGGAGCCTTTAAATTTACTCATTAGTTTCTTTGTGTCAAGGTGTAGAAAGAAAGAGGAGAGCAGGTTTTGCAAAGAGCTGGATCTGTGCTGTCACTCCAAGAAACATTTTTGTTATTGTTAGTAACTCTAAACTTAGTAATTTATAATCTCATTACCCTGAGCTTTTTAAAGATTGCTAATGGAGCTTTGTATTACTGCTGTTTAACATCACAACCAGTTAAAGGAATGGTGCAATTCTTTGTGTAAAATGTTCAATTAAAAGAAGAGTGAATAGCAGAACACCAGACTTTGTGGATTTTTGGTAAGTTTGTTCTGGTGTTACTGGTGGTTTGCCTACTCAGTGTATGGTATGAAGTGGTTCCTTTACAATCTTGTTTTCACAAATGCCATAATTCTGCATTCACACTTATTGATCAAAGTATCTTTCACAGAAAGACTGTGTACAAGTACAGACTTTGCCTTTTAACACTTGTAAATCTCTAGTTATTGAAGTTACATGAATATGGAAATATTTGTTCTACTGCACGTTGTTTGAATTCTTGGCCAGCAAGTTGAAAGTAAAATGCCTAATATGTGAAGCTTGTCAGAGGCAAAGTCTCTGAGCACTTTGCTTTAAAGGAATACCATTCTGACTTTTCAGCATTTATACTTAATATACCCAGCACAAAAATCAAAATCTGAAGTATATTGATAATATGTATTATCTTACATATTTTTTCTTTATTAGCATATATAATTAGACACTAATTGGTTCAATAATATAAGACTCTGCTAAGCTAACAAACTGATATATTTTTCCCTTGCTCCTAAGAAAAATTTTCCTCAGGGGCTGAGTTGCAGGGCTAATGCTTTTTATCTTTTGGTTTTGTTTGGGGGGTTTTTATTTTGCTGGAGTTTTAGCTTTGTGAAAAAAAAAACAAAGGGCAGAATTCTAGAAAGCTTCAAATTCAGTGAAATCGTGGTTCCTACTAGGGGTCAAAATATATTCTAAATTTCTTTTATCACTTCAGGAAGTCCCATTGAAGTTCCTCATACAGCCTGCTTTTAGCTGGTCTACAGAATGTTTGCTTTAGGGTTTTTACTTTTTCCTTTTTCTTTAAAGATGTGCTGTAATTTGCTGTGTAAGCTATCATTGCATATACGTGTCCAGTATGCAGAAAATCCAGGGTAGGCTTAGTTTTGATTTTTCTGGCATATTAAGTCCATAATATTAAAGTTATAATAATGCCCCTGGGCTAATTTTTGGTGATACTTGAAAACCAAAATTTCAGTTCCACTGCAATTTAGTAATAGTGTTAATATTGTGGTTGGCTGGGCCTCAGTCTGACCCTGCACAGCAAGGCTTGGTGGGTGCTCAGTTGTGGAGCTTGCAGGTAGAGAACCATAAAGTGTGGGTTCCCTTCAGCTGGAAAGCAGCAGAAAAATGTTTCTGATACCTCTAACTGGGCATAGCCTAGGATAAAGTTGCCTGTGGATCAAAGTGAAAACATGGAACAGGGTAGACCTACTGGCAGCCTTCCAGCTTCTTCTCCTTCTTCTTTGCAGGGTTTATATTCTTTTACCTACCCCAGCCCAGCCTGGGGAACCAGGTGCTTGCTGCCAATTAGTCTTGTCAAGACAGCCCAGAGCTTCTCTTGACAAGCCTGACTGCTGACAGCAGCTGTGGGGCAGTCTTAGGCAGGATTTTAACTCCTTGCTTGCCAAATACTTTGCAGGTTAAATCCCCATGTCTCATTCTGCAGTTACTCAAATACCTGGTTAATGAAAACATGTCTTGTACAGAAGCTGATCTAAGATTACTAATGGTGCTGCAGTGATAGGGTTTAGTTGTCAAACTTTTTATGAATGTGCCTAAGTTGCAAGTTAAATCATTACAAAGGTCACTTCATGAATTTTTGGATGCTCTCAGAACTGTCCATCCCAGGCCATCTTGGTATGGAGCATAGCTGTAGCAGGTTGGTCCAGCAGTGTTCTCCCCAGGAGATTTAATTTCTTTTCAGTATTGCAGTGGCACAAGAAAGTCTGACCAATTTACTGGTCATCCTATTAATTTAGTTGAACTATAGATTACAATTAAGTGTTCCATATTTTAAAAAATTTTGTGTCATTTATGTTGCTGCAAACAGCAGCTCATTTTTAGTTGTGAAATTTTCCTGAATTATTTTGCAGTTTTACATGAGCTTATGGCACATGTATTACTCCAGTAATATTAGCAGTGAACAAAAGATATAGATGTTATCCAGAAAACCTCAGAAAGTTTTTTTTATTTTCATCAGAAATGGCAAGTTTATGAACTGAGCAACTCACAGTGCAAGGAACTGTGATTTTTATTTAAGTGCATGTAGCAATATTTGGTCTTCAGATTAACACTAACTTCTCTATTTGTGGTTTCTGTGAAATCGCAGCTTAAACTGTCCCTCTTCTCAGTTGTTGTAGAAACTTCTGGTTCCATTTCATTCAACTGTGAAAGAAAGGATTTTTTAATATGTCTTGCAAATTGCATGAATATCAATGCTGCCTTTTTCTATGTAGTCACTATACATCACTAAGATAAGGCAAGTAGAACTTTATAAATTTTAGAAGGTAGCTTTAACTAGTTTGTGTCAGAGAATATGATCTTTGCTTGGTCAGATAGTAAAGAAACAGAAAGTAGCTGGGTGCATAAGAATAGCTCTGTGTTTAAAGGAGATGCTTGCTGGCTGGTGGAGGGCATGGCTGCTGTGTTGGAGTAGAGGCTTTAAGCAGGCTGTTGATGGCTTGAAAAATGTAGAGTATCATGTGAGAAGAAATAAGACTGTCAAAATGTAAATTGATCCCAGAACACAGGAACTAGCGGTTTGCAAAATAGCCATTTTGCAATTAATCATAGAATCCTCTTGTGTGGAAGGGATCTTTCAGGTCATGGAGTCCAATCATCAATCAAACTCTTAACAAGAACCATCCCTAAACCATATCTCTAAGGTCTGTATCTTCTCATCTCTTAAATAGCTCCAGGGGTGGTGCCTCATCCACCTCACTGTGCAGCCTGTTCCAATGCTCGATAACCCTTTCAGTGTTAAAATTTTTCCAAATATTCAGTCTAACCCTCTCCTGCTGCAATCTGAGAGCATTTCCTCTTGTTCCTATTGCCTGTTGCTTGGGAGAAGAGGCTGACCTCCACCTCACTACAGCCTCCTTTCCAAGTACTTGTGGAGAACAAAAAGATTTTCCCTCAGACTCCTTGAAATAATCTGCTTACAAAATACCTTAAATTGTATGTTTCTACTGAGTTAGTCAAGGATGTGAGATATGATTGACTTAGCTTTTCAACTATGCTTCCAATTTCATTTGCTTCTAATAACACATAGGTATTAAGTGATGCATTTCCTTGACTGAGAACACCCCAGAATTCCATGTTAATACCACCAGATCCCTTTTTATATCAATTTGAGACCCATTTCTATTTTAGAACTTGATAGAGAAGTTGCCATGTAGAGTTTGTAAAAGTAGAAGCAAAGTCTGCCCTGTTAGGGAAGAGCACTGTAACTTTTTCTCAGAGTAGTTACAGCTTTTGCAGAGGTCATCAAGAGGACTGCTGTGCTTAACTTAAACACTAACTGGAACCATTTATTCTGCCCACATGGATTTTAAAAAAGTGTACTGACAGCTTCTTTTTGTGGAGAGAGAAACACAGCAGTACAGCCAATAATATTTCAGTGAAGGCACCTAGAATTGCCTTCTTTAGCAGGTACCTTACTTTGCTAACTTAATACTTCTAGTTTTCCAAATAATAGGGTGAAATTATGAGTTGCCCACTTAGGGGTGAAGGTAAAGAAAACTGCTTCTGTTCAGTGTTGCTTGTGTGGATTTATGTGTTGTTTTGAGTGACCATCAGGATATTGCCCAAATGATTTGAGAATGTCTTTACTTGCAATTAATAGTGTCTGGATTTAACAGAGCTTCTACCATAGATACCTACCAGTATTTGGGGTTCTCAGTAGGTTGTATAGTGTTATTTCTGAGTTAATATCTGAATCTTAGGCTTGCTCTGTGTAGTTCCATGATCCTTTTAAAATTAGAAACGCTAACTTTGTTCATGATGGTTGTATTATTGTCTGCCAGGCTTGTGTAAGTACAGGGAAGAGAGTACTTCAAAAGCAACTACTGTCTATTTTTGGCTCACTGCTGTTCACGTTCTGCTTTGCCATTGATGGTTTTTCTGTCTCAGGGATTCTAGATTTTCTGAACCAAAACCAAATGGATGGCAGCTGTAAATATGAGCACACATTCTGACATTTTCCTTTTTGAAACTCAAAGCCTAGCAAGGGGCTACAAGGAGGAATCTGCTATTCAAAATATGTTGGAATTATATTTTTGAACAGAAGTTACTGGTGTGTAGAAAGAAACTAGGAGAACATCAAGCTGTGACTGCTTTATGCTCATTAAGAGTCTGCACCTAGGAGAGGGAGGAAATTACTTCTTACTTTCAGGTTGGGAAAATATAATTATTTTTCTTTGACCTGACAGTCTGCTACCTTAAGTCCTCCAAACTGGTAGCTTTCCTTGGGCTTTAGCAGGATGTGTCAAGCCAACTCAGCATTTTATTCTTGAAGTGAATGTTTTTGGTGCTTGGTTGAACTTTCAGCATGAATGTTCAAAGCAGTAGCTTAGAGTCCTGATCTATCTTCACAGCCCCACAGTTGATTGAGATTTCTCATCAAAGTAGCAATTTGAGGTCTAAATATCATAAGCAGAACAAACCAGTGCTGCTGTGGCAAGAAGCAGTTTTGCTCTGGCTGCTGGCTCCTCCCTCCTCATCCACTCCTCTCTTGTGTGAACAGGAATGTTTAGAGAGAAGTCATAAACCAGATGGAGCAAATGATTGAGTCTTTTTCCCTGAGAGTTCACTTTAGTCTGGGTCAGTTCTTTGAGCTGGTTGACTGAGGAGCTGTACAATGTACAGTCCATCTCCTGCACTGGCACAGGTGGCCAGGAAGAGGCTCAGGCCATTTCTTTTGGTTTCAGTGCTGACTTACTCCAGATTTGTGTGGTGTTGGAATTAGAGCTCGCTATCCTTTACCTCCTCTTGGCAGGCTTGAGGTTTTTTTTGATTTAGGGATTCAGACCTTCAGATTCTTCTCCATGTACTTCAGAATTGTTGGAGCCTGATGGGGAAAAAACCAGTTGTACTTTGTCCTTCTAAGACTTTCATGAACACTTGGCTCTTTCAGCTTGTCCAGTTCTAAAAATAACAGGTGCCTCTTCCTCGAAACCCTCAAACAGGTTAACACTGGAACAGGTTGCCCAGAGAGGTTGTGGATGGCCCCTCACTGGAGGTGTTTAGGGCCAGGCTGGATCAGGCACTGAGCAACCTGATCTAGTGGGAGGTGTCCCTGCCTAGGACAGGGGGATTGGAACAAGATGATCTTTAAGGTCCCCTCCAACCCAAACTATTCAATGATGCTATGAAAATCAGTTCTTCAAGCTGTTTGCAGCAGGTACTTTTTTGTGTATGTGCAGAAAAATGCATGATACCACTTAAGTCAATGTGTTCCTTGGGTGGTTTTTTTTTAAGGTGCTGTCTCCAGTATTCCAGTAGTAATTTATTACTTCTGCTATGTGTAGCAGAAGGGAGGAAATGGCTTTATAGTCCTTAGCCCTTTCTCCCTTCCACAAGTGGGTTACTTGAACTGGTAGGTGTTTGCCAGCCTTATTAATTTTGACTGAATAAGGTTGAGGAGTGCTTATGTGAGCAGCTTTGTTAGTGCATCTCTAGGAGCTGTAGCCTATAGCAGGCATTTGGCAATGTACAGACAGGACATTAACCTCTTCAGCCAGCATATCTTTAGTGGAAGCAAATGTCTTTAATAATGGATTCTCTCATCACTGCTAAGTGAATAATTTTAAAGTCAGGAATAATCCAAATAGAAGCATGGTCTCTCTCCATTTCTTTCACTTGTCCTGCCACATGGATGAAGGTGATGTCACTTAATGCAGTGTCACTATTAAGTGTCACTGCATTGGTCTGCTTGCATGTGTATGCCTGTGCTAGCATTGCAAGGATTGGAGAGACAGTGGCTTCTTTTTCCCTCCTCTTTTGGTTTATTGGGTTTTTTGACTGGTAAGAGTTATCTTGTTCCTGTTTTCCTTCAAAGTTTGGTCCATGTTACCTGTAAATGTTTTGAAGCTATCATCATATGAAAATACCAAACCAGAATGTTGCTTTTTCTTTGACACAAGCATGCTGTACCTCTTTTGTCATACATTAGGCAGTGTTTCAATTTCTTTGAAGACTTTTAGGAGTTAGTATTTTGAATATAATTGACCACATCAGTTAATACTGGGACAGTGAAATAAGTGTATTGTCTTCAGCCCAACCTTGGCTTTGGATTTTCCTCCTAGGAAGGTGCAGGTGGAAAGCTCTGGCTAGGTCTTGTGACACTTTTGGAAAGAGTGACAGTAATCTTATTAATATGTGGCATTTCAGGATTACAAACCGGTTGTTGTAACCGTTGCTTTTATTTAAATCATATTTTGACAGTAATTTTTTTAGCTCTCTTTGTAGTTTCATCATTTGTGTACTTGGAATACTGAAGACTACACTCATGCAAACTTCATGGTTTTGAATATCTAAACTTATTTCCAGCAGGAATGTGGTGTTAAGATGCAGCAGCAGCTCATGTGATCCCTGTAGAGTGCTTACTTGCTAACATTTTAAAGTTATTTTTAAGATAACTTATGTTGATCTATAATAGGTAGAATGTGGTTTTAGTTGCAGAGGGATTGGTTTAGGAACATTAGTATAAATTTCCTGAGAAAACCTGCAAGTTCATGAATTCGCTTTGTGGATTTTGGTGGGATTAAATTTAGTTTCTGTTCAGGCAGAAGTAACCTCTGACAGTGCTCCTTTGTAAAACCAAGGTGGCTTTAAGGCCAGTTCAGAAGCAATTTGTGTTTTGTCAACCGTAGTGTCACCACAAGAAATCTGTCAAACCACACATTGATTTAAGCTAATTTAGAATTACTAGTTTGAACATTAGAATTACTACTTTGAATATTAAATACTTCAGCAATGGCTCCAAGTTCTATTCTAACACCAGATTGATAGGTTATACTGAGATGGTGACCCAAATTCAAGAAACTGGGAGCCATCCTTTGCTAATGTAACACAAAGCTGCCTCCTGCAGCCAGAGGTCAGCTTGTCCAACAGGCTGTGTCAGCTGGCTGGGAGCCATTGGCTCTTCATCTTGGTGAGCAGAACTGAGGGAATGATAGTGATGTATGAAGTTAAGTATCATTAAGCATGAAACTTCAATGTGCTTTTTGTATTTTTAATAAATTCAAATGTTTAGCATGCAACCTCTTTTGCCACCTGTGAAATGGCATTACTGGTTTTATTTGAATGCAAATATGACTTCAGAGGCCTGAAAGACCTCTGCTTTAAGCAAAGCTTTGTTTAAAATTGTATAACCCTTATTCTAGCAACTTTACCTTCCATTTGCTCTGTTAAGGCATTGCTCTGAGCAAGTTAGAGTATATTTTACTTACTGTCTTCTGTTTCTAAACTTGCTGTGAAGTTAATGAGGGGGAAAAAACTGGGTAAATGTTGAAGTTCCATAGAACTTTAGCTTTTATCTTCATTTTGTGCTTGTTACTGTTGCTGTCTAGAAAAATTGTATTTATGGAGTCCTTCAGTTGTAGCAGGACAGCCTAACATTGAAAGTGCTTCAGTAATTTTAGTGCTTACAAAGGTGAATGGAAACTACTCATTTTTAGTACTTTTTTGACATTAGGCTGCTTCTGCCTAGGAATGCTAAATTCTAATATTGTACTGTTTAACCCCATAGTTTTTTGTTCTGGTATATGTGCATAATATTAGAATATTTTTCTCCCTGTTTTGTAAGTAAAGCTTTATTGTAAGTTCCTAGATTTTCTATTAATTCTTACTGCTATTCTGGGTTTAGTTCTAGTTTGGAGAAGCAAATTATTCTCCTTTATCCAGTTACTGTTAGATTTCTGACAGGGATGGGAGCATACTAAATTCCTCAACTCCTTTTGGATTCCTGAAAAACAATGATGATTATTTTAGGAAAGTGCTGACCTACTCTTTTAATGAAGAACTGGTCTTGTTATTCTTTCCCATTTTTAGTATCGTGGTTCATGTTCCCCTGGCTTCACAATCATGTAACATCCTTGTGGCGAGTACAGCATTTGCTTACCTGGAAAAGTAATATTAGAAAAGAGAGTATTTTTAGCTGCCTTTTGATGTGATGTAGCAGCTGGAAACAAGGAGGAGAGAGGCAGTATGAGGTGATCTGACAGCACTGACAACCACAGCTTGGGAACCATTGCTTTGGACTTGAGACCATAATGTGGGAAAACCATTTTTATAGCCCTGAGTATGGTCATTGTATCTGACATTTCACTGATCCAGATGCTGTGGCTTCACTCTTAGATCTCAAAATCTTTGTGAGGGATCTCCCCTGGGCTGTACATGCTAAATATTGCTAGTGGATGAAAAAAAAAAAAAGTCCTTTGAGGCTTTTTGTTAATGTTCATTAAAAATATATAGTGAGCTGGCAGTTCCATGCACTCATTTAAGATATAATTAGTAAAATATCCCTTTGAAATCAGTGATTGATCGTAGCTATCTAAATTAAAGGATATTCTGACAACTAGTAGAAATACTGTTTCTTTTTTTTCATTGCAGTAATCATGTCTACAGCTCAGAGAAGGAATCTAGCAAGTTCACGTTGAGGTATATTCTCAAGACAAGATACAGTGACTCATGTGCTTCTCTGGGTAAGAAGACTCTCTGTATTCTCTCAAATGTGACAAAAAGTAACCTTTTAAATGTAACATTTTTTAAAATCATAGCCTGTCAAACCAGCATGATGGGGGGAGCTTGTGAGTGGGGGATTTTGTTGTTTTGTTTTGAAGCATTCAGGACAATTGTTGAATTTTCCACACATTTAATGGTCTAAAGACATCCTAGACTTGATAGTGCAAAGGGAGAGCAATAGTCAGCAATTTTGGAATAAAAGACACCACTGAATAACATGACTGTTTGGCTGGAAAAGTAATTCCAGTTGCAAAGATGTGCACTGTTTCTAGTCTAATTCCCAAGGGAAATATACATATATATATATACTCTCTTCCTTTGCTCTTCTGGAAAATCTTGAACAGCTCTAACTGAGAGGAGAAAGAAATGTACAGCTTCAGAGAAAATTAGGTTGAAATCAACCTTGAATCTGTGTTGACAGACTGGCAGCCAGCAAGCATATGCTGTCTCCTGGTCAATGTGGATGTGCTGAGATGCCACAGAGAACGATAATATTACAATGGCATGGGATGTTGTGATATGGTTCCTACAGATCTGTGTGTGATCTGACTTAATTTATTCTGCTGCTCTTAGAACTATCCAATACCCCACTCCAGGAAAAAAATTAATTAGGAATATTTTTTAAAATCAGGTAGACATTCTTTGCACACTCGTTTGTACGCTTTCACTTTTACAGAACTCCAAAGCACCTTTTAGGTATAATATTTCTCAGCAAGTGTCTCCCTCCTTAATAACTTTTTGAGTGTGATTTGGATTGTCATTAGCTGTTACTTAAAACATTGCTGCATCTCCAGAAATGCAGTTTTCTTTACCACTTCCCTGCATCCACATGAAATTCTTTTTATTTTATGAAGTTGAATGTAGATACCAAGCTTGCTGGGTTTGCTGGAGCATCTGAGAGGGAGAAAAGGAAAAAAGCTTTTGCTTCTTTTGCTGCCTGTTCCTATCATAGAATCATAGAATGGTTTAGGTTGGAAAGGACATTAAAGATCATCTGGTTCCAACTCTCTTGCTATGGGCAGGGACACATCCCACTACATCAGGTTGCTCAATGCCTGGCCTTAAACACCTCCAGGGAGGGGACATCCACAGCCTCCCTGGGCAACCTGTTCCAGTGTCTCACCACTCTCATTGTAAAGAATTTTTTCTTACATCCAGCCTTAATCTCCCCTCTTCCAATTTGTATCCATTACTCCGAGTCCTGCCACCCTGTACCCTATTAAAAAATTCTACTCCAGCCTTTCTGTAGCCCCCCTCCAGGTATGGATAAGCTATGGGGACTCCCCTGAGCCTTTTTTTGTCCAGGTTGTACACCTCCAACTCCTTCAGCCTGTCCTCATAAGGGAGTTGCTCCAACCCTCTGTTCATCTTCAGGGCCCTCCTCTGGACGTGCTCCAACAGCTCAATGTCATGTTCATTATCCTTTCATGATTTTCATTCCCCAGTCTCTGCGGATTCTGCTGTGAAGTCACGGGCTTACAGCTGTGCTGCTGTCTTGAGAGACTTGTAGACTGATTCACTGGAGAATTGCTGGCTTGTTTATTGTCCACATTGTTTCGTGAGGCCCAGTGCATTCAGGCATTGCTTCAGATTCCTTTCTAGCTGTGAACAGAAAAGAACTGCAGCAACGGAGGAATGTTCTTTCAAATTGTTGTTTCCAATGAACAGAGGAGTTTCCATTAAGAGTTAAATTAGATAAGATTACATGCTTTAGTCCTTTAAGTTTAGCGCTTCTCTCAGAACTTAATTAGATCTAATTTAGCTTGGCATTGCCTGATTATTCTTTTTTTTTTTTTAATTTTTTTTTTTAGTACAGATGTAGCCTGTTTTCCCTCTGTCCTAAGGCAGTCCTCTGTTTTTGGCAGTTTCGAGCCAATTATTAAATTCAATTTCTAAAGAAGGAGTTATGGAATGCACACTGCTAATGTCTTTATCTTCTTACTGTATCTTCATGATTTGCTGTCATTGTGTTTCTTCTGCCAAGCTACTTTAAATGCTCTCACTAAAGATAGAAAAGCTCCTTGGGCTCTTTCATTCTTTTTTATCTAAAGTAATAAAACCAGACAGGTTTTTCTTAGATGTTTCATATGTATAGTCATTATTAACATATCAGAAATTTATAATTGTAAAATTCTCCTGATATTTTACTGCCTTTCTTGGTCTTTTGGTCATTGCCTCGTGTAAGAATGCTGGATGTTTGGGGGGTTTTTTTGTTTTTACCCTTCACAATTTCTATTTTTGTGCCAAGTTTTTCAATCTTGTTGGTTATAGCTTGGAATTTACCTGACCTATGACTGGAGCTTTTGCTTTTAAATCTGGACATTTGCATTGAATTTGTTGGATTTGACTAACTGCTCTTGTAGATTGGAGTGACTTGGATAGATCTTCAGGATTTGATTTTACTGCTACTTCTTAGAAGTCTATCAGGGAGTGATATCTTACAGGAGTTTTACAAATTCTTCCTAAAAGGAGGAATTTTAGACCGCATAGTTCCTTGTCATCAGATAAAACTATGATGTGAGAGCGTGCTAGTAAATAAGATATTTATAATTTCTTAAACATTTTATTCCTAATTATTTTGCTGGATATCAGAATGGTATGATGCCTATCACTTCCACATAACCATACATACACCAGATCACTTGTTCAAACATAGTGTATTAACAGTTAGATAACATTATTGATAACTGAAGATGTATCCTCATTTTTTTTTCACTCTATTTTTAATATTTCTTTTGTTCTTGAATTTAGATAACGTAATCCATGGATAAAGTGGGAAAGATGTGGAACAATTTCAAATACAGGTGCCAGAATCTCTTCAGTCACGAAGGTGGAAGCCAAAATGACTGCACAGTTGTGAACTCCAATAGTTGTTCATCTGTTAAAGAGAAATCTATCCAGATAACTGATTTGGCTCAGCAACAACAACCCAGCAGCCCTTTGAGGGAAAACATTGCTTTGCAATTAGGTTTAAGTCCTTCAAAGAATTCAGCAAGGCGGAACCAAAACTGTGTCACAGAAATTCCTCAGATTGTTGAGATAAGCATTGAGAAAGAGAATGACTCATGTGTCACCACAGGAACTAGGCTGGCTCGGAGGGACTCTTACTCCAGGCATGCTCCTTGGGGTGGGAAGAAGAAGCATTCCTGCTCTACCAAAACCCAGAGCTCCTTGGATACTGAGAAAAGATTTGGTAGAACACGAAGTGGTTTGCAGAGGAGGGAGAGAAGGTACGGGGTGAGCTCCGTCCATGATATGGACACAGTATCAAACAGGACAGTGGGCAGCCGTTCTCTGCGACAGCGACTCCAGGATACTGTTGGGCTCTGTTTTCCCTTGAGAACTTACAGCAAACAGTCCAAACCTCTCTTCTCCAACAAAAGAAAGATCCATCTCTCTGAACTAATGCTTGAGAAATGCCCTTTTCCTGCAGGCTCAGATCTGGCTCAGAAGTGGCATCTGATTAAACAGCACACGGCACCTGTGAGTCCTCATTCATCTTTCTTTGACACGTTTGACCCCTCCTTGGTTTCCACAGAAGATGAAGAGGACAGGCTCAGAGAGAGACGCAGACTAAGCATTGAAGAAGGGGTCGACCCCCCTCCCAACGCCCAAATACACACTTTTGAAGCTACAGCACAGGTTAATCCGTTGTATAAACTGGGACCAAAGTTAGCCCCCGGTATGACTGAGCTGACTGGGGACAAAAACATAGCACCTCCAGGGAACTGTGACTCTGAAGAGGACACCACGACTCTCTGTCTGCAGTCACGCAGGCAGAAGCAGCGTCAGATGTCTGGAGAGAGCCATGGCCACATCAGCAGGCAGGGGGCATGGAAAGTGCATACTCAAATTGATTACATCCACTGCCTCGTGCCAGACTTGCTTCAGATCACGGGTAACCCGTGTTACTGGGGCGTGATGGACCGCTACGAAGCAGAAGCACTTCTGGAGGGTAAACCTGAAGGCACTTTTTTGCTCAGGGACTCTGCACAAGAGGACTACCTCTTCTCCGTCAGCTTCCGGCGCTACAACCGCTCGCTGCACGCCCGCATTGAGCAGTGGAATCACAACTTCAGCTTCGACGCCCACGATCCCTGTGTCTTTCACTCCTCCACTGTTACAGGGCTTCTGGAACACTACAAAGACCCTAGTTCTTGCATGTTCTTTGAACCCTTGCTGACTGTGTCTCTCAACAGGACTTTCCCTTTTAGTCTGCAGTATATCTGCCGGGCAGTAATCTGCAGGTGCACTACATATGATGGAATTGATGAACTTCCCCTACCCTCAATGTTGCAGGACTTCCTAAAAGAGTATCACTATAAGCAGAAAGTCAGGGTGCGATGGCTGGAGCGGGAACCCATTAAAACCAAGTAAAATGGAATAAGCTTCTAGAATATGCTTTTTTCTTTTCGTGTGTTACGGTTTTAACTGCAGCGAGCGCACCCACCACGTCTAGCTTCTCTGCCATTACCCTATTTAAGCTGAGTGTTAGTATCCTGTCAGATGCTGCCTGCTGTTAATCCAACTAAGTTGTGATGCCTCTTGGAAACAATTAGCAGACACAATTCTGCACGTTTTTCATTCAGGCCTAATGGCAATATTTTTGCTAATTTCTGAAGATTTTTTTTTCCCCCCTTTTGTAGCTGTAGTAATTGGATGAAGAAACTATGAGGTGTTTCTCATGGGGCATTCCTGTACTGCTAATGAAGAAATGCTTTATTACAGGAGCATTTTTGCTACTATTTGGGAGCATTTTTGCTACTATTTGAAATATATTTTTAAAAAAAATCATCTTCTTGAAAACTTTCCACTACTCAGAGTGCTAATTTAGCTCACAAGTTTCCAAATACTAGTAAGAGTATTTTTTATTTTATGAAGAGCAGTTCATTAGAAGCAGTCCATGAAGAGTTAATGGTCTTTGTGATGCGAACAGATGAATCATGCTTTTCTCAGTGTATAAGGTTTCCTAATCATTAAGACTTGAATATGCCTGCACAGTACTGTAATTCTATTTTAAACACTTGGAGATTTAAGTGGCATTGTTAGCAAAAATAATACTTAGGCAGTTAAATTCCTTCCAGTGTGAATTACTGAATCAGTAGCAGGACACGGGGTGAGATTATTGCCAGTGAAGCAAAAGGTTGTGCTTTTTTTTTTCTAAGACAGAATTTGGTGGCCTGACTGTTCCTAACTTACAGTGGAAGGCAATAGTGAAGAGAAATAAAAAAGATTTAATAATTTAAAGTCATCTGATATATTTATAAAGACAATTACAAGTGTTTCAATGATTATAATCAGAGTACAAAATCTGACATAGCTGAAATGTCAGGTTTCACAGGTTCTGTTACACTTCATTTGTAAATATCTTTCCATTTGCGCTTTTCAAGGTGTTTTAAAGTACCATGCACTGATTATGGTTTCAAGAGATTACTTAAGCAAACAGAAACAAGATTCTGAGTTCTGTTTGCTTATTTAAGGAGAGATGGAACCTTGAGACAGTTCTGTCTTAGGCATTTTTGCACTAAAATTTAGTTGGAATGCCCTGAACCCTGTTAAATGTTTTGTACCAATTAGGAGTGCTCCCTAGTTTCTTTACCAGCTGCTACAGTGTGTTATTACTTACTTCTCTATGGCAGTGACCTGTGCGAGGTAGGGAACATTCTGGCTGCAAGTACAATAAACGTTATTCTTGTATGCTACACTAACCCTTCTATTGATGTATTTTTCTGCTTGCTGTGCCTTGTTCTGGCTTTTTGTGCTAATAAAGTACAGTATGTTCAGTGTTATACTTGTATATCTGCTCTCTTTTTATATAGCCACGCAACTTGTAGCAGTTAACTGATTTTTTTTTTTTTTTAAATAGGCTTTTCATAGTACTTAGTGTAGGCAATACACAAATACTCTGTGGCCAAACGTTGGTCAGCACATCATACTCCTCCTGCTTTTTGTTACATCCTTACCAGAGAAGCCTGACAGTGTTACACCAGCCTGTAGTGTTTCTGTAGTCACTGCAAAGTAATGGGCTTGTCTGCAGGCAAAGAGCATTTCACAGTGGGGTTTTCTGCAATGTAAAGGGTAAACGTTAAGCAAAGAAGCTTTCTAAAACATTATTGATTCCCCTGTACTGGTTGCTGAAACTGTTTCAGCTTGTTACATGGCTAACTGCTCAGCTTCATGTTTTGATACTCCCTGCGGAGTGAGGAATGATTATTCCTGTAAATTGACAGTACAGCAGTGGCATTTGTTCACTTTTAGACCATTTGAATAAACAGATGTACACACTAACTGGCCAAATGTCCTGTTTTTACCAAAAATTCCATCAGTTTATGTTGGGGTATGTTTGTTTTTTTTTTTTTAAGTGAAAAGCTTCAAGTGGAGAGGTGCAATTTCCTTTCTATGAAATACTTATCTAGATCTATGATAAACCAAAGTATTTGACAGCTTCATCTGAACTTATATCATGTATAAATTTATGTTGGTAGAGCTTAAAACTCTTACATCAATGGTGTCATCATTTTTCTTGAACTCACAGTACACCAGAAGGGCAATGATTTAAATACTTTTCTGGCTGGAGCAGCACTTCGTAGAAGCTTATACTGCAAAGGGGTTAATCTGAAGCACCCAGAAAGCACTTTTAAAATGTGTGTTTATATCCTTGTGGAAAATCTGTCATCCCATTAATGCACTCTTTGTAGTAGCTTATCTTTCTTGTGTTAAGATTTCCACCTGTTGAAATGGAAATTTGTTTATGATATGTGAATATGGAGTTGATGTAGGTACGTGTACAAATGGTCACTTGAGTTTTGAATTGTCTCTGTGTCATTTGATATCCAGCTCCTGGTTTAAATTCTGGTCTAAGGATAAAAGAGGAGGAAAATGTCACCAGCATGAAATTGAACCCAAATGTACTTTTCACTGTGTCCTTCTTGCTGTTTCCTCAGTTGGATCCCAATTCCAGATGAGTTCAATATCAATAGTATCGTACAGTCATCCCAGCTTTGTCCCCTTTGGAGACACCTGTTTGTGTTTACACCCATTGCAGTCACTTGTCATTAACAACCCCGTGAGATTCTAGCTGTGACATCAATGTGGTCAGGAATACAAATCCATTTAATTTATTTTTATTTTAATCATTTGGTGGAATCTTTGGGGAAAAAAAAAAGTAAACCCCCCCCAAACCCTGATCTCAAAAAGTTTGCTCTTGCATTTGTTTAAAAATAGTCATTATGGAGAGGACTTGTTGCTCCCTGAAAAGGAATTATCTGCTTCTCTATAATTTTTTTAAGCTCTGCTTCACTGAAATAAGTAGAATAACTTGCTGGTATGGTTATGCTAAAAATAATCACTTTTTAAATTATAGTAGACTTGAGCACTGACTGAGCTGGAGTGGATTTTGTAATGAGGACATTTATGTTCAGTTCTACAGGCAATAGAATGTTGGTATGTTGAGAATGCAAATAGTTGCTTCCTCATTTCTGTTTGTAGAGTATACTTTGAAAATTGGGATTTTAAAATTTTTAAATTTTTTTAGAAAGTCTTAAATGTCATCTTCAAAATCAGTGATTCTGTTATTTCTTTTACCAAAAAGATTCAGTGTAGTGAGGTGTGCTGGCTTGATTCCAATCTGATCTGTTGGTTTGATGGATAAATACTTGAATCTCAGACTTTCTATTGTGTTCTATCAAGGTGATTCTCATCTCTGCAGAAAAGGCTATAAAAAGAGATTATTTGATGGGATTCTTTTGCAAAAAAATCAGATTTTGGAACATATTTGTGAAGAGTAGAGTGGTGGTATTAGGTGGGAATGAAGATCTTTGCATTGCTTAGGACAACTTGGTGTTTTTTTTACCTATAGAAAGACACCTCATTGTACTTCAGAAATTCAGCAACAGTCCTACTTTATAAAGATATGGAAATGAAAATAGTTTTGATTTCCATGTAACATATTACCTAAAATTGGAAAATTATTGTGCAAATAGAACAGTGTCATTAATAGATTGACATGTAGCACATGGGAGAGTTTTTTACTCTGACTGGATTTTTGTTTGGGAAGCAGAATTATACTTCAAAGAATCTGGCCATTAAACCCAAAAGCTCTTTAGGAATTTATGTCACCGTGGAACTGGAGAAAAGTAGCTATTTATGTTTTGACTAAATATGAAGGTCTGGGTTATCTTTGGGCATTTTTTTAATCAGTTTTGAAGTTATAACCTTCTTGAGAGTTCTGTTAAGGTCATGTAGGCACTTGTCTGAATAATTTGCTTGTCAAAATGAAACTTCTCTTGAAAACATGGGTTTGAAACTTACTTTCTTCATTTAATGTACTTCAAATTTTGTATGTTTTTAATGACTCCTGTCTTAGAAAACAATAGTCTTTAAGTCAGAATTATACAGATTGGAAAGATCTCTGTCCACAGTGATTGGTAAGATAAATTCAAGCCTTTGCTAGATGTCACTCCTGTCCTTATGCCTGTGTTTGACTGAGGTTCTGCACTATTTACAAACAAGCAAAGATTTGGAGTTTCTGTGACACAAAACCAGTTTGTTTCAGTGAGCTAAATTTTTTGCTGAATGCTTTAAAGCTTGTCTCTGCAATGTGAGACCAGAAGCTGTCAAATCAGAAGCTGCTGAGTACCACAGAGGTGAGTCTGCAGGGAGCATGGTTCTTTATTTTTACAAAGAAACCTTGTAATAACAGCTTTTAAGAGAAAAAAAAAATCAGCCAAATGTTCTGTGATTAAGTACCAGTGTTTGTCTTATTTTAAAATAATTCACATTTTAAATGATGAAAATGCTTTTTGAGACTTGAACTGGATGATCACTGAGCAACCTGGTCTAGTGGGAGATGTCCCTGCCCATGGCAGGGGGGTTGGAACTAGGTGATCCCTTCCGATCCAAATAATTCTATGATTTTCCTGAAGAGTTACTGTGAGATGTCCTTGTATGTGCCAAACCTTGGTCTGAAAGCATCTGCAAAGCCCATATGTTCATACGTCAATGAGATGACCCAAAGCATTTGTGTGCTTATGGTCTCTTTTTGGACCTGCTTGAAGTTTGCATGAGTATATTGGCTTTTAAAACATTCTGACTTTCTGTTTGTATGTGGCACACCTTGCAAATTAAAGGACTATTTTACTTCTATCTTCAATTTCTAGGTATGAGTAGTGTGTGGGACCAAAGGAGAATCTTTGTTCATAATTACCTTTTAAAAAAAAACCAAACAAAACAGAACTTGCAGTAAACAGCAATCAAATGCCTTGGCCTTTGAAGTGTTAAGTTTGTTTTCAGAACATGCTGTAATGATTTTAATTCACAATACTGATGTGCAATAGAATCATTTAACTTGATCATGGATTGTGTTTACCAAATGCAGTTGTCTTAAATACCTGAATTCAGTGCTTTTTTTTTTCATTTTTAATTAAAATGCTATTTATGAGAACTTTGCAAAGAAAAAGGCTCGATGTTTTCAAAGCAGATGCATAAATATTTTGCATTGAGGTGAGCATCTCTTGATGCTTTTAGCAGATTTCCTCCCTCTCATTCTTTAGAGCAAAAGGAAAGAAAACCCAAAATCAAACCAGCCCACCTTTTGATGACATTAACCTTGAAATCATTTAAAAAACAAAAATTAATCTGTAGCTGAATCAAGTGAACTTGATTTGCATGTTGCCATATTCGTTTCAGAATAGTTTCTTCAAGAAGCAAATTTTTAATCTGTTATTTCAATGAAGTATTGACAACTTCTATTAAATACTGCATTTGGGAAAATTGTATATTCTTTGGATATTAACCTGAGATGGTCTTTATCTCTGTTACCAAGGTAAATATTATGTATGAAGTTTTCAAGCTGAATAAATGTCCACTGTGTAAAGAGTTACAGCTGAGTTTTCTAAGGCCAACACAATGTATTGGTGAGCTGAAGCTACGGGTGCTTGACTTATTTTCTTCTTTATAAAAACCTGAACTTAATTATAGAATCATAGAATGGTTTTGGTTGGAAGGGATCTTAAAGATCATCTAGTTCCAACCCCCTGACATGGGTAGGGACACCTCCCACTAGACCAGGTTGCTCAATGCCTCATCCAGCCTGACCTTAAGCACCTCCAGGGAGGGGACATCCTCAACCTCTCTGGGCAACCTGTTCCAGTGTCTCATCACCCTCATAGTGAAGAACTTCTTTCTTATATCCAGTCTAAATCTCTCCTCTTATGTGTGTTATATCTAAGTTTCCTTGTTTAAGCACGCAGCTATGCTGGCAAGTGGAAGCAGATCTGAACTTGCTCATCTGGAGCAGAGCAACCTCTCTGTTTCATCCACAGGAGCCATAACTTGGTGACAAGTTGGCAAAGAAGAGGCAGAAGTTGGGGACTGCTCTTCTCTGAGCAGCAGATACATTGAACATGGCGTGTTTCCTTTGCAATAAGGTACATATTCATTTTTTTTTTAGAGCTTGTATAATTTTAATTGCTTTTGGAAGATAGAGAAGTAGTTGGCTGCTTCGTCACTTCTCAGTAGCTTTGCAAAAGCACCGAGGGATGTATTAATTATAATTGAATGTGTGTGGTCACCAGCTGTGCAAGCACTACTTTGGAATATCTTTATGGAGATAGCACATTCCTACATGGTTATGCTCGAGCTGCTTTGGGAGAATGAACAATAATGCTGTGGGCACAAAGGAACTGAGATTGCACTGTAAACCTTGGTACCAGAAGCCTTCACTCTTAGGAAGAGGAAAACCTGTGTGACCCCTCTAGCTTTGATGTGCTCTTTGGGAGATGGCCAAAAAAACTGACACCCAGACTGTCCCTGGACCTTCTCCTGACATTCCAGTTGAAGGGGCCCTGGCAGCCCATGGGGCACTCGAGGAGCTGGCTGGCAAGTGTTGCAGTGTCCGGGGTTGCCCTATGCCAGCACCTTATGTCTGCACTGCTTTAGGTCTCCCTCTCTCAGCTGGGTCGTTTTCTTAACCCTCTGCAGCTGAGATGTTTCTCCACCCTGCCTAATTTGTCTTTGTTACCTGCTTGCCAAACTGTCTTGCTTCTAAATACAGTAAAGAAAATGATGTGATTTATGGCTCTCCAACGTGTGTATTAGGTAAATAGATGGCTCTGTCTTAATAAACAGGGTGTAAACTACCATATTGTTTTTTCTTTTTATATTTGTTTGGGAGCACAAAGTTGTGGTAGAATGAGTTTTTAAGCCTGTACTGTAAATATGTATTTTTTTACAAGTATTTATCCTACTTGTGGATGCCCCTTCTCTGGAGGTGTTTAAGGCCAGGCTAGATGAGGCATTGAGCAACCTGGTCTAGTGGGAGTTGTCCCTACCCATGGCAAGGAGGTTGGAACTAGATGATCTTTAAGGTTTCTTCCAACCCAAACCATTCTATGATTCTATGTCAAAGAGATAAATAGTTAGATGAAAATAATTAGTAACTCATGTTTATTCCAGACCATTTCTGTTGCATCTACTTGAGTGAAGAGCTCCAGAGACTGGTAATTATCATCTTTGGAAGTTTTATCACACTCTGAACTCTTCAATTTAGCAAATTTTCACTTAAATCTCTAAGGATTTTCTCCTCAGCTGTGGGCTGACTACGTGTTTTTGTGACAAGAGTGTGTGTGTTCTTGAGCACAGCCCTTTGAGCATGAACTAAGGAGCAGATATAGATGGTGTCCTGTGAATGGAAAGAAGTTCTCCTTTGTGCCTGGTGGGACCTGCTCCTGAATCAAGTAATTCCAAACTCTGTAGCTTATGAAAACTGGGCAAAATGCTGCTGGCAAGGAGCTGTAGCTGGGCACGCCTGTGTCCGTGTGACAAGCTGAAAAAGCATCGTGGGCTGCTCTGTGGGACTATTTCAGGCTTCTTAATTTGTTAATTACATATTTTCGAGAGTGTTGCTCCTAAAAATATGTCAATCTTGGCTCCTTTCCAGTCTGTTTCTCGTCACCAGTGAACTAACAGAAAACCAAACTTCTGAAAACAAAGCTGTGGGGCTTGTGTAGAGTTTGCCTTTTTAGCTTTATTGAGACATGCAGAAGGTTAATTGTCTTAAACTCAGCTAAAATAAACTCCTGATTAATTAACAAATGAAAGTCATGGGGATAAACTATTACGCTGGTGTTTTTGAAATACGAAGCTCTAATTCTGTTAAGATCATGGCAGAGATCACAGTTTAGAATATTATATGATTAAGTATTTTGAGTGTTCAGTTCAAGAAGACATGGGCACAATAATATTTCAGAAGGGTTTCAAAAGACTGGATTATCTGAAGCTAAGATTCCTAGAATCAGTGAGTTCTGTGCCACTTTGCCTAGAGGAAAGAATTCTAGGAGTGTTGTCTCAGAAAGCAGTTTGTGTTGTGACTTTGCAGGATTTCAAAAGGACATTGGTATGCCAGGATAGAATATGTTCTCCTATAAGAGGTATAGAAGGGGCCCTAGAATGAAGATGGCTGTTTACACTAGTGCTAGTTGTGCAGAAGAATGTGTGTACCTGTATTGTTGTTCCTTGGCCTCCTGATTGTTCACACAAGCATCTTACTTGGTCACTCACATCAAAAGGTGAGGAGCAACACCAGATCTTTCCACACAGTAGAGATTCTAGAATCAATTCAGCTGATCCAGAGCACCTGAACAGATGTGTTTTTAAGAAAGATTCTTGGTGTCACTTCACCTCTGAAAGCAGCTGGAGGTATGAGGAGCATTGGAATGGCTCTACATCCGGCTGTGGATGAAGTAGGTTGGCCATGACCTGCTTGTGACAATGTTCTTGCTTTGCTCTCCCATTACCTGTCCTGTGGCACCTGGGAAGTCAAAGTTGTAAACCTTCAGCAGGGCTTCCATAGTCTTTCAGAAAGTTTACAAATGAATAAAATTTACTACTTACAGAGTCTCTGCTCTTGAGAATGGTGTTCATTGTAGCCCTCATCTGTTGTGTTAGAAGGAATATGTGAATATATCTCAGGGTTAAGAGTGGGGGGCAAGACTTTAGGAAGGTTACAAAGAGCTGCATGGAGTTGGAATTCCTAGAGGTGGTGTAAGTTGGACACATTGCTGCTCACTAGCTGGGGTTGCCCTTCAGAATGATGATACTTGATCCCATTGCACAACACTTTGCACTCTAGTGATGAGGAGCATATGAGAAGAACCCATTTGATATTTGGAGATACCTGACACCCTTCATTCATTGCATGGAAGTCCAGTCTAAGGATTTGTAATTTGTAGTTTTGCTCAAGTGGTTCCTGACTGCTGTGGACACTGTATATACGCTGCACAGTTAGCTAGGAGGCTGGATGAGGCACTGAGCAACCTGGTCTAGTGGAAGGTGTCCCTGCCCCCAGGCAGGAGGGTTGGAACTAGATGATCTTCAAGGTCCCTTCCAACCCATACCATTCTATGATTCTATACTGACTGCCTTACGCCTTGTATTTCCTAACCCAGCCCTTTCTTTGTAGAACTACAGTTTGGTTTTTTGCTGTGCAAAATGACATTTTCTTTCAGGTTTTTCTGGGGAGACACGAGCTTTGCACTCCTCACTTCTGTTGTTTTTATTTTTTGCATTGAACCTGATAAGGCTGATAACCTGCAAGCAGCCTGTGAGGAGAATTTCCTGGCACCAGCCGAGGAATTGCTGAGATTGTTATCGTTCTGTACTATAGAAGCTTTATTTAGACACCCTTTGTCTTCAGTTCCATTGTGTGCCAAGAAGAAAAAACCCAGACTCTTCCTTCAAGGGATTGCTTTAGAACCATGGGCTTATTCACGGTCCTGTTTTGGAGCCCTCAACATAATAAGGACATTGAGCTGTTGGAGTGGGTTCAGAGGAGGGCCACCAAGATGATGAGAGGGCTGGAGCAACTACCTTATGAAGACAGGCGGAAGGTGTTGGGGTTGTTCAGCCTGGAGGCGGGAAGGTTCAGAGGGGACCTCATAGTAGTTTATCAGTACCTAAAGGGGGCCTACAGAAAGGCAGGGGTAGGACTATTTAATAGGATATGTGATGGAAGGACTAGCAATAGTGGATGTAAATTGGAAGAGGGGAAATTCAGGCTGGATATAAGAAAGAAATTCCTTACTGTGAGAGTGGAGAGACACTTGAACAGGTTGCCCAGAGAGGCTGTGGATGCCCCCCCCCTGCAGGGGTTTAAGGTCAGGCTGGACAAGGCACTGAGCACCCTGGTCAGCTGGGAGGTGTCCTGGCCCATGGCAGGGGGATTGGAACTTCATGATCTTTAAGATCCCTTCCAACCAAAACCATTCTCTGATTCTACTCTTCTTCCTTCCTGCCCAGCCTGGCATGCATTCTTGGTTGGAGGATGTTTTCACACTGCATCTTGCACATTGGGTAAAATGACCCCAACTTTGGGATACATTGTTTTTCTCTCTGGTTGAACTGGAGCTATCAAACTTGTCATTTTGACAGAAAAATTGCTTTATTCTCTTTGGTGGTCGTGGCTTTTGCATAAAGACTGTGGCTTTAAGCTGTTCCAGATGTGTGGGAACCACTGCTGACCATCAGATGAGTGCTGTTCATGTTTATGCTGTTCAGGAAAAAGCCAGCAGGAAACTTTCTGTAGGGGTTTGATGCCAAGAGTTTGCAAGAAGCCTCAGCATTTCACTTTTGTTTTATTTTTTCTATGGAGGATTTTAGCTTCATCTTGTTTCCATACTTTGAGGAGTCAATGCTGAGTCACCTCAACTAGATTATGTCTTTTTTTTTTTAACATTGGAGAGGGCAAGGAAAAGAAGGGAAAAGGTATTTGTAAATAATTCCAAAACAGACTTCAAAAGAATTGTTTCCAAGAGTAGTATCTCTATCACTTTAAGTCCTTCTAAATTTCTCAGGAGTCTGGTATCTCCCGTAGGAATTCAAGCCTGGCACCAGCTCCTGAGATACAGTTGCCCAGAAAAGTTTAGTGCCCTGAAACACTACTTGGCTGCTGCTCTTGGTAGATGCCTTGGAAGTCACTTCCCAGTAGGACATGGCTTAGAGCACTATGTACTTCATAGACATTGGTGCCCTCCAGAGCTTGCTTTAGATCCTGGATTCTGGCAGTTTAGACTATTTAATAAAGGTCCTATTTCTAATCCTTGTGCTCCTCTTGGGACCAATGCTATCTTATGAAGTGGCCTAAGATGTTTGGAGACTCTTAATGTGGTTCAAACTTCGTTGGCTTCCTGGAAAGAGTGGAAAGAGTTTGCTCAAGTGGTGGAAAGAGTTGATCCCTATCTCAGACTGGACAGATCTAGTGCCCTACCCTGCTTTTCACCCTTGGAGTTAAAAGAGAGCTTTTACTACCCTTCTGTAGCCAGAGGTCTCAGCTTTGCAGGAAAAATAGTTGGTTTGGCTTCTGCCTGAGTGAGCCTGGGGACCAATTCCCTCTGTCCCAGCAGGGCCAGCTCTGTCATCCCCCCTGTCATCCTTAGCTGTGCCCCTGTCACAGGTAAGGGAAGAGATTCTGCCCAGTTTCCTTGGCAACAGGATTCTCCTCAGGCTTTATTTCTATGAGTACAGAGATACTGCCACCGAAATCATGAGCACTTTGCACTTTTGGGGGACTGGACTAGATGATCTCTTGAGGTCCCTTCCAATCCCTGATGTTCTCAGATGCTGTGAAATGGTGGACCTGCCTTCAGTTTTTGCATAAGGAGATTTTCTGTAGTATTGTTGTCCCCTTCATGACATTCCAAGGTGCTCTTCATGGTTTTTGCAAGGCAACCACAAGCCTCATCACATCCGTTGTAACTTGAGTCAGCCATAGCTTGTATTTCATAGAATGATGGAATCATAGAATAGTTTGGGTTGGAAGGGGCCTTAAAGATCATCTAGTTTCAACCCCCACTAGATCAGGTTGCTCAGTGCCTTGTCCAGCCTGGTCTTAAACACCACCAGGGAGGGGGCATTCACAACCTCTCTGGGCAACCTGTTCCAGTTTTTCACCACCCTCACTGTCAAGAACTTTGTTATATCTAGCTTGAATCTACCCTCTTCCAATTTACATCCATTAGTTTGACAGAAACAAATAAGCAATTTACTAATCAGTGAAGTTAATCAAGTAGGCTGGTCAACACCATGTTTCAACACTCAGTTGCTTGTTGGAACCCAGGGGGGAAATTATAGGACTGGGATTCCTTCTGAGCTGTCTGAGATTTTGGAAGTTCTAACCAGACCCAAATCAGAACATTGTCTGCAATTTTCTGCGATCCAGACTTTTTGATCCATAAATATGGAATTTGAAGCTGCAGGTTTNCCATTCTATGATTCTACAATTAAAGCAGTCAAAAGGTTGCAGCAAAGACCCCACACTCAGATGGAGTTGAAGTGGCCAAAGGTTTAGTCTGCTGTCCAGTGGAATAGACTTCGAAAAGAGTTGCAGGTAATTTGGGCTGTGTCTTGGGGGAGAAATTTCTAGA
>VZTY01023261.1:64733-77451 GCA_013400935.1 Turnix velox | reverse complement strand
AAGGTTGCAGCAAAGACCCCACACTCAGATGGAGTTGAAGTGGCCAAAGGTTTAGTCTGCTGTCCAGTGGAATAGACTTCGAAAAGAGTTGCAGGTAATTTGGGCTGTGTCTTGGGGGAGAAATTTCTAGAACAAAGAGTTTTGGTCACTCATAATCACAGAAAGGTTCTTCAGCCTCCCAAAATGAACTAAAACAGGTTGTACTGACATGAAGCATGGTAACTCCCCTACAGAGATTACCTCCTGAATGAGATCCTAAATGTCTCCGTGCCTTGAGTGCATAATTATGACTGAAAATACAGACATACTTAAAAATAATCTCAGTATTTTTTTTGAGAAGCTGACATGGAGGCAGTGTAATTCATTGCCTTTTCTTTCACATTCTTGAAACTTAAACAGACTAGAGCTGCTAATATGCTGCTGCTGCTGCTTGCTTGAATTTTTTTTAGCATCTATTTAGTGGAGATTTATGTAAAAATTACTTCTCCTAAAAATGTAAAAGTTATATATAAGAGAAAACCTTTGGGAAATGTGGGATTTTAATGTTGCAGGTTAGCAGTTGTGACATTAGAGCTTTGCACTGCAGAACTGGGGCATACTTGCATTTCCATTCATAATAAAATTAATCTTCCTGAGATGAAATCACTTAATTGTAAACCCTATTCATTGTGTAAAATGCACTGTCCCTTAATGACAACACCTGAAAAGTGAAAAGACACATCAAAACTAGTGAGAATACTGTAGTTCTTTACTATGAGGGTGGTGAAACACTGGAACAGTTGCCCAGAGAGGTTGTGGATGCCTCCACCATGGAGGTGTTTAAGGCCAGGCTGGATAAGGCACTGAGCAACCTGGTCTAGTAGGAAGTGTCCCTACCCATGGCAGGGGGGTTGGAACTAGATGATCTTTGGGGTCCCTTCCAACCCAAACCATTTTATGATAGAAGACAATGGAAAAAAATCAATTAACCAAACGATCCTTTTGTTAACAGAGCTAGTTAATAGTCCAAATATGTGTAATCTCTAAATTTAATTTTTCTGTGATCATGAAGGAAGTTAGACTGATCTAATCTCAATTTCTTCTGAGTACACAATGTCCCAGTGGTGTGGGTTTTTCACATCTGAAGGTTAAAAAAAAAATTATACCAATTTCCATTATTTGCAGCTTTTTAAATAGTCATTCCTGAAACCAGAGAGGCCTAAAAATGCTGAATTATTAATATAAAAATTATATTTCTCTCCAGGCTTGATACCTTAAAGAGCTGAATCTGGCTGATTTAACTGAAAGATACTCTAGAGTTGTGCTGAATGATTTGAAGTAAAGGAGAAAATGTCTTGCTAAGTGTAAGCATGGAGATAAGTGGAGATGTAGAAATGCAGTTGTCATTGTTACAGTGGCTCAATGCTGACACCAGGTTTTGTTCTTCTGAATTCAGAGATAATTTAGATCCTCATGCACCCCAAGCTTCCTTGAGAAGCTGAATGTGTTGGAACAATTACAAAGTGGACTAGAAGCAATTCAGCTTGGCTGGCCCAAGGACATTCACTGTGGTTACTTCTCTCTCTTGTCCTTACAAGGAACAGCTGAGGGAGCTGGGTCACTTTAGCATGGAGAAGAGAAGACTGAGGGGTGATCGCATTAATGTCTATAAATATGTAAAGGATGAGGAGGATGGAGCCAGGCTCTTCTCAGTGACCTCCAACGATAGGACCTGGGACATTGGGTTCAAAATGAAACACAGGAGGTTCCACAGAAATATAAGAAAAAACTTTTTCACAGTGAAGGTGACAGAACACTGGAACAGGCTGCCCAGAGAAGTTGTGGAGTCTCCTCCTCTGGAGACATGCAAAACCTGCCTGGATGCCCTCCTGTGTGACCAAGTCTAGGTCTTCCTGCTCCGGCAGGAGGATTGGACTAGATGATCTCTGGAGGTCCCTTCCAATCCCTGATATTCTGTGATCTTCTCCCTTGTTTACTCCGCTGGACTGATGGATTTATTGAACCCCTAATGTAGGTACAGGACAGCCTCCTTCTCTGCAGTTTCTTGCTGGAAAGCCACTGAGCAGTCATCCTGCCATGAAGATACCCTCCAGGTATTGATAAGCTACTATGAGGTCCCACCTGAGCCTTCCCTCCTCCAGGCTGAACAACCCCAACTCCTTCAGCCTGTCCTCATAAGGGAGGTGCTCCAGCCCTCTCATCATCTTTGTGGCCCTCCTCTGGACTCTCTCCAACAGCTCAATGTCCTTCTTATGTTGAGGACTCTAGAACTGGACATAATATTCCAGGTATGGCCTCACCAGAGCTGAGCAGAGGGGCGAAAGCACCTCTCTGGTCCTTCTGATGACACTTTTCTTGATCCAGCCCAGGATTTGGTTGGATGGATCTTCTTGTAGTGACCAGACTTTTAAAGTCAGAGACAATTTTTCAGAAAGCACGATTTCCCTTTCAGTTGAACATGTACAGCCGTTGCAAACACTGCTTTATGCTGGTACCAAAAAATACCACATTTTTGCTTCTACAGTTTGAACGGGGAAATAGTTGTGGTTTCTCAGATCCCACTTTGAAGCAGCGGTTGTTTATAGCTGACTGACTTTAATAACTGTAATTGTATGTGTGGTCCTGCTCCAGCTGTGCACTGGGCACCATGACTCACTGTCCAAAAAACATCCTTTAGGTTCAAACCCCTTTTAAAAGAGGCAGCTCTAAAATTCTCCTGAATACACTCTGCCCTGTTATCAGGGTGTCCCCTCCTAGTGAGGCAGCTGCATGGTGGCCACATTAGAATCATAGAATAGTTTGGGTTGGAAGGGACCTTAAAGATCATCAAGTTCCAATCCCCCTGCCACAGGCAGGGACACCTCCCACTAGACCAGGCTGCTCAATGCCTTGTCCAGCCTGGTCTTGAACACCTCCAGAGAGGGGGCATCCACAACCTCTCTGGGCAACCTGTTCCAGTGTTTCACCACCCTCACTGTAAAGAATTTCTTTCTTATGTCAAGTCTAAATCTACCCCCTTCCAATTTACATCCATTGCTTCTAGTCCTCCCATCCGATACAATATTAAAAAATCCTTCCCCTGACTTTCTGTAGGACCCCCTCAGGTACTGATAAGTTACTATGAGGTTCCCTCTGAACCTTCTCGTCTCCAGGCTGAACAACCCCAACTCCTTCAGCCTGTCTTCATAGGGCAGTTGCTCCAGCCCTTTGACCATCTTCAAACCCACAATCTTTGAATTAGAAATTAGATGGTTCAGCTGGAGTTTGCATAGGCATAGTCTATGTTACGTGCTTCCAAGCTGGAGATGGGGAAAGAGGAGCTGGCTGTCCACAAGGAGCTGTGGCTTGGCCAGCAATGGGCATGTGCAGTGATCTCACCCAGTAGCACTGAGGACAAACATACACATTACTTGGGGGCTGTTGTATGAGTCACCAGTGTCACCATGTCACTGTGTTACTCAGGGCAGGCGCTGACCTGAGGAGCCTTCCCATCCACCCCTGCTGCTCACCCCCTCCTGCCTCACTCCTGGCACACCAGCATCTTCTCTAGCAGGCTTCATTTGCTGTAAGCACACACTGAGACATCCAGGAATCTGCCCCTTTGCTCTCGTGAGATCCCACCTGGAGTACTACACCCAGCTTTGGAGCCCTCAGCTCAAGAAGGACAGGGAACTACTGGAGAGGGTCCAGAAGAAGGCTATTGAGATGATGGGAGGGCTGGAGCACCTCTCCTCTGAGGACAGGCTGAGAGATGGGGCTGTTCAGCCTGGAAAAGAGAATGCTCACGGGAGACCTTACAGCAGCCTCCCAGTGCCTGAAGGAGCAACAGGAAAGCTGGAGTGGGGCTGTTTGCCAGGACAAGGGGCAATGGTTTTAAACTAGAGCAGGGCAAGTTTAGGTTAGACATGAGAAAAAACGTTTTTCACCAAGAGGGTGGTGAGACACTGGCACAGGTTGTCCAGAGAAGTGCTGGAGACCCCATCCCTGGAGACATTCAAGGCCAGGCTTGCTGAGGCTCTGAGCAACCTGATCTAGTGTAGGATGTCCCTGCACTAGAGGTTGGACAATATGGGTTTTGAAGGTCCCTTCCAACGCTATGAGATTCCATAAATGTGTCCACGTTGTCAAAAGGAGCCACAGTTTTACATACTCATGTGTTAAACTGTTATAGAATCATAGAATATTTTGGGCTGGTAGGGACATTAAAGATCATCTAGTTCCAACTTCTCTGGGCAGCCTGTTCCAGTCTTTCACTACCCTCACCATAAAGAATTTTTCTTATATCTAGCCTGAATCCAATTTGCATCCATTATTTCTAGTTCTTCCATCCTATATCCTATTAAAAAGTCCTACCCCTGCCTTTCTGGAGGCCCCCTTCAGGTATTGATAAACTACTACGAAGTCCCCCCTGAGCCTTCTCTTCACCAAGCTGAACAACCCCAACTCCTTCAGCCTGTCCTCATAAGGGAGGTGCTCCAGCCCTCTGATCATCTTCATGGCCCTCCTCTGGACCTGTTCCAACAGCTCAATGGCCTTCTGATGTTGAGAACTCCAGAATTAGTCACAATACTCGAGATGGGGCCTCACCAGAGCCAAGTAGAGGGGCAATAAACTCTTTTCCTTTGGTAGAACTTGATTCAGTTAATTAAACAGCAAAGAATTGCTTGGTATGACTGTAAAAGTAATGAAATTGAGGCAGAAAAACAGAGTTCACCTTGTGTTCCCATAGGGCCAGTAAGAAAGATGGTGGAACAGGTGATCATCCTGCTTTCTTCCCAGCAGCTAGTGCTGCTCTGTAAATGAAACTTAAATACTTAAGTATTTTTTAAGTTCCTTTAAAATAGCTTTAATAAATACCAACTTATTTCTTACATTTCCTGCCTACATTAGTGTATTTACATACTTCATATAGTTGGAAGGTATTATTAGAGATCCCTGTTCAGGCACCTGAGTCATAGCACCTTTAGCTTGCCACCATAAATAGGCATGTTTGGCTGAGTCTGCTTGTGACGTGGTGTCTGCTTGAGCCCTTTGTGTCCAAGGCTCTTTCCCTGCTGATAGCTGGGTCAGGCCTCAAAATCAGCTTTCTTTTCCACAGCAAAATCCCATTTTCTGGGTTGCCAGCAGATGTTTGTGCTGGTTTGAGACCTTTGCCTGACCTCATCAGCTGACACAAGGGGTGGCTGAGGGAGCTGGAAGTATTTAGCCTGGAGAAAAGGAAGCTGAGAGGAGACCTGATCACTCTAGAAGTTCCTGAAAGGTGGCTGCAGCAAGGTGGAAGTTGGTTTCTGAAGTAACAGGTAATTAGACAAGAGGAAATATCCAAATTGAGACAGAGGAGGTTTAGAGTGCATATTAGGAAAAATTCTGGCACTGAAAGGGTTATTAAGCATTGGAACAGGCTGCCCAGGGAGGTGGTTGAAGCACCAACCCTGGAGGTATTTAAGAGATGAGTAGACTCAGAGGTATGATTTAGTGTTGGTTTCGTCATAGTAAGGTTGATGGTTGGACTTGATGATAGAATAAATCCCTTCCAACATAGACAATTCAATCTTTTCATGAAGATCACCTTCAAGTCAAAACATTATTGAAACATCCTCAAAGTGAAGTGTGGTGACACTCAGGGGATCAGTCCCTGTGGTGCCAACATGACTGTCTACCCTGTCTCCCCATCTGTCAGCAGTGCTGGGGCCCACCTGCTATGGCTCTGGGAGATGGCAAAGCATTAGGTCTGTGCAAAGCAAGTGGCCAAAGGCTGAAGCAAGTCCAGTTTTCTTATGTACTGAGGTGTGTAAGAAGTATGAAAAGAGCTGTCTGAAGAAATCTCAAGCAGTCAGGTCTGAAAATCCACTCTTAGAATGGATATGTCAAATCTCTCTAGACTAAGATGGGAATGTGACCCAGGTGCTACTTGGGCTCACTCGGTCTTTTGACAGAGATCTGTCTGACTGTGATGCAGAGCAGGACATAGTTTCTCAAGCAGAATAGCCACATTTTGGCAGGACAAAGAGAATTTAAATATTATTTACAGAACATGGAATTTCTTATCAGCTTATGTGTCTCTTAAAAGGGAAGGAGAGCTTGGCTGTTCTCTGCAGTTCTTTGTGGAACCATGGTAATATTTCAAGCTGTCCTTCAAACAGCCAAAATACGTGATGGAAGGAGTAGGAGTAATGGATATGAATTGGAAGAGGGAAGATTCAGCCTGGACATAAGAAAAAAGTTCTTTATTGTGAGGGTGGTGAGACACTGGAACAGGTTGCCTGGAGAGGTTGTGGATGCCCTCTCCCTGGAGGAGTTTAAGGCCAGGCTGGATGAGGCATTGAGCAACCTGGTCTAGTGGGAGGTGTTCCTGCTTATGGCAGGGAGGATGGAACTGGATGATCTTTAAGGTCCCTTCCAACCCAAACTATTCTATGATAACACAGGTCCACATGTGGCTGAGCTGACTCTTCAAGGTCTGGCCGTACTGACTGCTGTGATACATAAGGCCTGTCCATGCTCCTGGGAAGTTCTCACTCCAGCACTTCAGGTGTGAAGTTCTCTCTTGCACTGGCTCTGCATTGAGCCCTTTCTTCTTCATGCAGACAACATGAGGGAGAACAAGCTCTCTCATTCCTCAGCTTAATTCCCTGCTTCATTTTTCAGGATGAATCATTAACCAAGCACTTGAGTCTGGCAAAGCAAAAATGTCTGTTGAATGCCTTTTGCTGACTGCTTGGAGTTTTGGCCTTCTGCAGGAGGAATGGTTCCCCTCTCTCCCAGCAGCAAAAGCACTGCCAGATCCCTCTGCTCTCCATCATGTTTTAACTAAACCTTGCTCTTCCAGTGGTTTTATAATACTGAAGTATCTGTATGTATAAATATATATGTATATGTAAGTTCTGGTGTTACTTCTGCATTGAGGGTGAGGAAAGGGATTGGTAGATGTCTTCTCTGGAAAGCAGTTAAGAGTTACATCAATTTTTTTTTTTTTATTTGTCTTTCATAACCTTTTTGTGAGTTTTCTGGTATAAGGAACAGTAATTCTTTTTCTAGCAGCAGCTGAAGAGCTGAAACTGTTCTGTAGGGTGATGATCACATGCTAGCTCTCTGTATATGGAAGATTTACTCCTGTGTGAGGCCCAACAGAAAAGAACTGCATTGTCTGCTGCAGACCACAGACAAGATACCCCTATGTAAAAGTAAAGTGATTCTGTCCTGTGGCTGCTTTTCCTTTGTATTTTCTCTCTAGATATTTCTTCTTGCCTTGAAACCACCACCTTGATGTTCTGGGCTGTAGATCCCTGGGGGCAGTGGAGAAGGAGCAGCATGCTGTGGATAAACTCTACTTAACCCCCTTATTCAGATGGAGGTTGATTTGCTTTATCCTTTCCTTAAGAGCTAAGACAGAAGAATTACTGAAATGCTGCAATGTTAGACAGTGGGCAAGAGCTTTCATTGTAAATCTGAAAATCCTCTTAACCCCTATTTGTAAGAGATGAATAGGAGCCCGGAAGCCCACCTTCTCATAGACCAACACACCCATTCATGCCCTAGACACAATAAAAATACTAATTTCCCCCTTTTAAACGCAAAAACATTTATCTGCTGATCCTCAAACTGCATTTCCACAATGGAAGGAGAGTTTTCTGGATAATTAATATGGTTGACATTACATCATTTTGAAGAGTTGCTCTTGTCTGATGCTTTTGATGCAAAAGCCAGCGAGATACCATCTGACTGCAAGGAGTTTGACTTTGTGAAACTATTTGCAGAATGAGGACCTGTGTTTATATTTCTTCTAGAAAGTCTTGCTACACTGCACACAAACCCCATGTAGAGAGTTGTACCAAGATGTCACAGTCAGTCCCTCATTATTAGATATCACCAATGAGATTGTTTGTTCAACTTCAAGTCTTCCAGCTGTGCCTTTGTGTGTTGCAGTTGCCCTGATTTATTTGGTCACAGTTTGCTTTCTGCAGCATCCTTTTGCCTGCTCAGCATTCGTGGGGCTGAGGTGTAACCAGACCCATGCTTGGGCTGTGGCAATGACCAGCTGGCCAAGGAGAAGCAGGGCCTGTCAGAAGCACCAGGTGTCCTCCAGTCACTGGTGGAAACTGCTGCTCTTGTTGAGTCTCTGAGGCTGGGTGAATGCAATAATTTCATGAGGAGCACAAGTATCTTTCCTCACCTCTTAGTGGCTAAAAAAAATTCTCATGGAAGTTTGTGTTTGTTTCACATTGAAATTCAAGTAAATTTGGAAAAATATGGAGATATCAAGTGTAGATAAGTACTGGTATTTCTTGGCCAGCCATCCATCTTTGGCTCCTTACCTCCACTATCCAGCCACAGAGGGGCTGTGCAGACATCACTGGTTGAGTTTATAGGCTAGCACAAGCTGCCATTAGCTGGCAGAGAGCAAACCCCTACCTCCTCTTCCACCTCTACAAGTCCAGGTCCCCATCCCTTTCCAATCCTACTCCCCAACCCTTTCCATCTTCCCTCCCCTTTCCTCTATCCCTTCTTGCTCTCAAAGTCAATCCCATTTCGAAACCAATCTCTCTTTTGGTCTCTGCCTGCCCTCTTTGCCAGGGCTCCAGAACTTATCTCTTCATTGCCCCTGAGATCCTTGCTTTCTGTTGCACATCCTGTTGCAAGGGATCTATGTCCAACCTCTTCTTCCATAGCTCAAAGCAATCTGTGAGAAAAGGGGCTTCGTGCCCACAGCAGAAATATCAGACAACTGCTGGTCTCAAAAGCTTCTGCTGAGCTCTCAACTGCAGGTTTTTAACTTGTTCTGTAATCTGGCCAACATTTGGTAGATTTTAATAGGGATAGACACGTTTCTACCACAAAGGCTCACTCTCTGCCAAATTTCAAAATCCCCCTTCTGAAGCTAGAGATCCCCATATAAAAGATGGTCTGGATTTGTTTTACGTGTGCCAAGCTATATATTTTTCCTGTAAGAGTATTCCTGGAAAGGGCTGAATTGTTTTGGCTAAGGCAGATGCCAAGCTGCTTGGAATTCAAATTCTCAGGGATAAAACTTGTCAAAGTTTGGGGTTTTTTGTGTCATTGATGCTGGAGAAAGAGGAAGAGGAGGTGATGCTGCTGGTCAGAAAACCAACTCCTATGAGGTGTTGCTGTTATGGAACTGTCAGCTAAAGCAAACAAGGAATATTCTTGTAATCTTACACCCAATATACAGTGCTTCCAGCATCTTTGAGTAGCTGAAGTCTGTCCTTTAAACCATCCTGGGTTCTCCTCTCTACCTTTATTGCTTCTGGGCTTAGGGCTGGACCTATATATAGAATATATAGGTGTGTATTGGAGCATGCCCTGAAGTCAAGTGCATTGCTCCTTTCATGCTCTTTTCCCACATGGGCAGTACATCTGCAGAATGTACTCTGTCAATCAAGAATGTCCCCCATAGGTGGCTCGCCATATACTTATATCCTTTGGGTTACAGCCTTGAATAAACGAAATTAGGAAATTCAGCCTTTACAGTACTGTGATGTGAATGAGAACAAGGCTCCTTTGCTCTTCTCTCCCTCTCTGCCCTATCTCCATTATCTGTTTTTAGGACCTGAAGCAGAATGAGAGACACTACCTCAACATAAGAAGGACATTGAGCTATTGGAGCAGGTCCAGAGGAGGGCCATGAAGAGGATCAGAGGGCTGGAGCACCACCCTTATAAGGACAGGCTGAAGGAATTGGGTTTGTTCAGCCTGGAGAAGAGAAGGCTCAGGGGAGACCTCGTAGTTTTTCAATACCTGAAGGGGGCCTACAGAAAGGCTGGGCTAGGATTTTTTAATAGGTTACAGGATGGCAGGACTAGGAGTAATGGATGCAAATTGGAAGAGGGGAGATCGAGGCTGGATCTAAGAAAAAAGTTCTTTACTGTGAGGATGGTGAGACACTGGAACAAGTTGCCCAGAGAGGTGGTGGGTGCCTCCTCCCTGGAAATGTTTAAGGCCAGGCTGGATGAGGTATTGAGCAACCTGTTCTAGTGGGAAGTGTCCCCCCATGGCAGGGGGGTTGGAACTAGATGATCTTCAAGGTTCCTTCCAACCCAAAGCATTCCATAATTCTATGAATATCTCTCTTTACAGTGTTTGCACACTGCAGCTTTGGGTGCAGGGCGCTTAATGCAGGGCTAATAATAGTCTCTAAACAGGATTTCAGACATTGCTTACTTTTCCTCAGGGAACAGGACACATCTTTGTGATTTCCTACCTTTAGATGCTCAACCGAGTTGTGAGCCAGACTGCGTGCTGAATGCCTTTGTGTTCTGCTTTGCCTGCTGGGCTGTTTTATGCCTGATTTCAGTGTGATAGCCTGTGTATCTGTGGCAAGTTATTGATCCTAACTGAAGTAAGGTAGCTGCTGTGTTAAGCAGCCCAAACTGCCCCTGGCCCTGCTTTGACAGGAGGAAAAAAGCTGTTTCAGAAGAGCATGGCCATTCTGAGTGCCTCTGGGCTTGGTGAGCACAGGGACTGCTCAGAGGAGCCCCTTTGACCCTGCTGCCACTCTGATAACAGCCAGTGCAGTTTGTGTTGGGGCTTTGTTCTCCTCTCTACAGAGAGACACATTAAACTGCAGAATGACTAAGTGCCTCTTCAAAGGCCACATAATGAATCAGTGAATGAACAACCACCCCCCAGCAGCTCCAGGCCCCCTTCTCTCTGCAGAACAATGCCTCTTTCCTGCTGTCAAGATGCACATGTAGTACCCGTTGCATGCAGAATTACATGTTCCCAAAGAAATTTGGATATTAATATTTATATTGTAGAGATGCCACTGTCCTTCGGGCTCCGTAAATAGCAGCACCACAACAATGTGAATTACTCCTTTTTATGCGAAACCCTGGCCAGTGAAATAGCTTGTTAATGCAAAATAAAATTGCTGCACAAAATTTTGACAGCTACATTCATTATATATGTCAATCAAGGGATCCTAAAGGCTTTATTGTCCCTCCACAACAATCTGCTAGCCCAATATGCTGCAAAGTTATTTTCTCACTACTCCTTTTCGTTTAAAAAATAGCCACCAATAACTTTTGTCAAACAGTCTGAGAAAACCACACGAACAGCAAAGAAATTATAGATTTTCTTGGGTGTCTGTGGGCTGGAGGCATTCCAGGCTTAATTGACTGCACTGTGCTGACATATAACAGCACTTACAGTGGGTGAGATCTGATCAGAAACACAGGACACACCAATTACATTAAATGCATAAATGCCAGAGTAGGCTGAGCCTTTGAGGATGGCACAGTGAGGCAGAAATTCAAACTTACTCTAAAGACCAGTGCATTTAACTTGCTTTCTATCTGCTCTTGCCAGGTATCATCTTTTCAAGCTTTATCGCCCAAGATTTAGATTGGCCTTTTAAATAGTCCCAAGTTATTTTCAGAAATGTTTTCGATAAGATCTTGCCCTCAACAGGGTAGCCTGCAAAATGGCTTCAGTTTTCTGTTTGATTTTTTTTTCCCCCCTCCACACTCTTCTCACCAAACCAAAACCCAGACATCAGTTATCACTGAATTTGTGGTATTTGGGACTTGGGGGAAGGATGAGTGTGGCTGCTTCACAGTATCACATAATGTCAGGGAAGGGAATGAGGAAGGGACCTCAAGGAAGGGATCATCTAGTCCAATTCCTCTGCCAGAGCAGGAACACCTAGACCAGATCATACAGGAAGGCTTCCAGATGGGGTCTGAATGTCTCCAGAAAAGGAGACCCCACAGTCTTTCTGGGCAGCCTGTTCCAGTGTTCTGCTACCCTCACTGTGAAAAAATTTCTCTGGAACCTCCTGTGTTCCAGCTTGCACCCATTGCCCTATTATGTGAGTTCACTGAGAAGAGCCTAGCTCCATCGTCCTGACACTCTCTCTTCACATATTTATAGACATTAATGAGGTCACCCCTCAAACTCATCTTCTCTGAGCAAAAGAGACCCAGTTACCTCAACCATTCCTTAGAAGGGAGATCCCAGAATCACAGAATGTCAGGATTGGAAGTGACCTCAAGAGATCATCTAGTCCAATCCCCCTGCCAGAGCAGGAACACCTAGACCAGGTCACACAGGAAGGTGTCCATGCCAGTTTTGAATGTCTTCAGAGAAAGAGATTCCACACCCTCTCTGGGCAGCCCGTTCCAGTGCTCTGTCACCCTCTGTCACCCCGTCATCATCTCCATGTCTCTTCGCAGGAAGAAGCCATCCCATGGCTGCTGTGGCAGCAGAGTGATGCTGGACTCCCGGGGCTGCAGAAGGGTCAGGAACAGGCTTCTTGAGCTCGCACAAGCCTGAGGACACAGCCGCCGGCCATGAGAGCTCCCAGCGCCTTGCCAGCACAGAGCAGAGCAGCCGCCAGAGGGAGCTTCCACAGCTCCCGGGCCTGCTCCGCCATCCTCCCCCGCTCCGGCCCGGGGGCTGCTCCGGCCCGGGGCCTGGTCCGGCTCCCTGCTGTCCCCCGGGCTCTCTTCCTGCTGGGAAATCGTCCCATCTTTTCCAGTGAAGTGTCTTTGCCTGACGGTGCTGCTGCTGGTGGGAGTTCATCAACTTGGCCTCCTCCTCTGAGAGGAAAGGCAGCCTCCTGCTCTTGTTCCACAGCAGCCCCTGTCCCACCTCATTTATGAGGGCGTCTGTCGCAACTTGACCGACTACAATTTGCTCCAGGCTGGAGCTGAAATGAAGTTTACCAATTCAAAATATTTTTTCATAGAATCGTAGGGTT
>VZTY01023261.1:0-64677 GCA_013400935.1 Turnix velox | reverse complement strand
TTGAACTTCATGAAGTTTGCATGGGCCCATCTTTCTAGCCTGTCCCTTTAGCTTGTTGACTACTCAGCTTGGTGTTGTCTGCAAACTTGCTGAGGGTGCACTCAATTCCACTGTCTATAGCATCTTTAAAGATCTGTGTCCCAGCACAGATCCCCTAGGGACACCACGTGTCACTCTTCTCTGTCCAGACATCATGCCATTGACATCTACTGTCTGGATGTCCATTTTGGAGGGTGGCTGTTTCCTCTAAGTGGTCAAGCATTAGAATCATGGAGTTGTTTTGGTTGGAAAAGACATTTAGGATCATCAGGTTGATTCCCTGAATGTGTTGGTGTATGGATTTTTTTCAGACCCTGGTCACATGTACCACAGGAACAGCAAAACCTCAGGAGGGTGCTTTCTGCTCATGGCTCCAGCTGTGCCTTTTTGGTGGCTGCTTTGGGGATAAAATGCTGCTTTTGGTCTGGGCTAAGGAACCCTTTCCAACCATTGACCAAGTGTTTAAAACAGCTCTGCTCTTTAGTTTGGGAGAGAATCATGGGGATGCTCTGTGAGGAAGCATTCAGAGATGTTGCAACAGGAATGCTGATGGTGGCAGCTAGTGTTTCTACTGAAAAAGAGTGGTAAAGAAGTAGAAAAATGGAAACTTTTAAAAGAATTTTGGTGTTAATTCATGTGCTATGAGAGCTGTGCTGCCCACTCACTCTCTCAAAAACTAGGTGACATTTCCCTGAGGTGTCCCGCTTGCTGCTGGAGATGTGTTTGTTTGCAGGCAGAATTAAATCCATTTTTGTAGTCAACAGACTCCACAAGATACTTCATGGAACAGGGGAGTAAAATATACAGAGCAAATGTTTCCACAGTGTTGTGATTTGTAGGTGTGTTCTCTGCCCACGCAGCTTTGCCTTCTTTTGAGGTTTTGCAGAGCCGTTTATTAATATATTAAATAATTACCACTGGCATGGCAGTGGCATGTCTGTGCAATTACTTTATGTCAAGCACCAAATGTTGTGTGACAGAGTGTCTGTTACTTGTGACAAAGATGATAACCAAAACAATTACTACCTTTTGTTTAATCTTTACAAGACTGAAATCAACTGAGCATAATTAGGTGATGCTGACACAATGCAAAAGGCTTTCTGTAAGCAGAGAGCAGGCTGTACTTTTCTTGCTAGTCTACCTCTGGCCAAGGACAGGCTTTGTCTTGTGTGGGTACAGCGAGAAAGGCATTGCAAACACTTTTCCTGCTGTGTTTGGACTCAGAGCTGTAGGGTGCACTCATCATAGAATGGTTTGAGTTGGAAGAGACCTTAAAGATCATCGAGTTCCAACGCCCCTGCCATGGGCAGGGACACCTCCTACTAGACCAGGTTGCTCAATGCCTCATCCAGCCTGGCCTTAAACACCTCCAGAGAGAAGGCATCCACAGCCTCTCTGGGCAACCTGTTTCAGTGCCTCATCACCCACACAGCAAAGAATTTCTTTCTTATATCTAGCCTCAATCTCCCCTCTTCCAATTTACATCCACTATTCCTAGTCCTGCCATCACATATCCTATTGAACAGTCCTAACCCTAAGTTGCTAAGCTTGGTGCTGTACACAGGAAAAAATCCTACCCAGGTCTGAAGTCCTAGCCACGAGCATCAGTTTGTTCTTTCAAGAAACAATCCTGAAGGAAATGGGGGGCACATTAAAAGGAGCAGTGAAGGAGAAGGATGCCCTGCCTCAGCTCCTGTGGATGCAGTTCCAGAGGGGATGAACCCACCTGAGTAACTGCTCACACTTTTGCACCCTTGGGCTTTGCCTGCAAACTCTTAGAACAAAAATATGTACTGATGCCAGGATGGTTTTTGCCTTCTATGAGCTGTTTCCCACTGTTGCTCACTTTTAGCTGGCACGTGGAACCGCTGGGGTATTTTCTCAATGTTTAATGTGACCTAATTGTGCACTTCCACTGTCTGGGAAGATCAGCTCTCCTGGTGTGACAGTTGCTATAGAATTGGTGGCATTCAGAAGCTTCCGTGGCATTTGTAGCTGAGTGCAAGGCACGGGTTCCTTGGTTTTGCTGCATCACCCCAGTGAAACATTGCATGGCTGAGTGTGCAGCCAGCTGCTTTACATTGTGCCTGGTAATGGCTTGTCAACAGAACTTCCAGCTGTCTCATTTGGTCTGGGCTGGGTGGGGAGGAGAAGAGTTTTCTAATAATCTCTATATTTGCTTGACATCTTTCATTTGAAAGAAGATGGAGTTGATGGATTGATCTATGGGACAAATGACAATGCAAGAGGAGAAAATGTTTGTGCATGGCTACTGTATCATTAGAGGGGGAGTGGGCATTTTTGATACTGGCCCTCTCTAGAGTTTTTTTTGGAAAGTCAGCTTGTTGAAACTGCAGTCCACTAGCTTAATCCTTTGAGCATGGCCATCTGTGCTTCTCAGGTGCCCATAGTTAGCTCTTGCTGTCACCTACAAAGGGGAGAGGAAGGTGCAGACCCCTAACTAATGAGAGGAGCTGATTGATTTGCTTCAGTGTGCATTCATTCTCTACCCTAAACTTGGGGTGCTAGATCTTCCCTGGTACCACCTGTCTCCTTCCAGTGGCCAGACTGGTAAGTCCTGCATGCTTTTGGCTGAAATAGCTGGGAAATAGTCCTTCCTGAGCCCCTGCCTGGGTACTGGCACAGAGGCAGTTAGAAAATAGAGATTTTATATTAAATTGTGCAACTGAAAAGGGTTAGAAATCACTCCTGGGAAAGGCTGCAGTGGTTGTTTGTGAAGAGTTCTGCTAAATCCTTGATTATTTGTAAGCACCAGGACACCATTCATCGTCTACAGTCAAGGAAGACTGCAAAAAATGCTAACAAATTCCACATACAAATTTAGGTAGGTTTGGTTGCAAGTTCTGTGGCTTAAAAGCAAGGAAATACCTGATGTAAGGCTGCTGCTTGGTATTTTGAAAGGTGATCATTATAGACCCCTTCCAACTGAAATATTCTACCCTCCTCTCTCTTCTTTTCTCTTCCTGATGGTAGAGCTTTCTCCCACAAGATGACAGATTTACTTCCTACCTCTGCCCTGGTTGTTCCCACCAGCTTTTTCTGTAGCAGAAGTAGCTCAGGGAAGGAATCAGAATCAGGCTGCTGCTCACAGGCCCCCTTCCCGTGGTCTTGGGGTCAGGCAAGGTTTCAGGAGTACTGCAGAGGTGATGCCAGTGTTGGCAGCTGGAAGATGTTGGCAAAAGCAGGTCTCTCTCCCTGACGGGTTTCCAGGGGCCTGATGAATAAGTCAGGGAAGCCAAAGTAGGTCTTCTTGGGCTCAAAGACCTCTATCTTATGAGGCATCCTAGAAGACACTGTCACTACACAGGGGGAGTCTGAAGAGACTTGCAGGAAACATCGTTTGTCATGTCCTCAGGGAAATGAGCCTTGTGGCAGCTGCTGCACAGGTGGAGATGTTGTCAGACCACTGATATGCATCATCCCCATAGGCAGGTGTCATTGACACATCCTTGGGACTGTTATACCCCCTCGTAGTAAGGTTAGAAGTTATGAGAGATGATTTCTAGAGTCCTATTTTGTCCCATGATGTATAGGGAATATCTAATCTCTGCTGCAAACTAACTCAGTCTATGCAATCTGCTATTATACTGCTCTGAAGGACACTTTAACATGTTCTTCTGTCTTGAGCTGGAATATGGAGTGTCAGCACAAAGATCTTGGTATTGTTCATTTTAACAAGTTGCTCAATGTTGATAATGTCAGTGGCTTGACCTGGCTTTCTGGCAGTGCTCAAACTGCTGCTTCCAGAACTTAGCAAACACAGGTTTTGAGCATTTTTGAGATGTTCTGGTGTGGTGCTAAGGCAGTTCTGAAGGTCACAGCTGGAGAGAGGGAAATCAGAGGAGACATCAGCCCAGCTCTCTGCTCTCTTCACCAGCTGCCAACACTGCTGATCTACACAGACCCTGGGGCAGAGCATGCCTCCTTCTTCACAGAAATCAAAAGAGCTGCTTTCCAGGTAAGGCCATAAGTGTTTAATTCTCAACTGAACCAACAGAAGTATCATCTGATAATCTTCAAAGCCAGAAACTTGCGTTTTGTAATACCCACTAGAAGAGGAGGAGGGGATTAAAATGGAGATTAGTCCATGTCATGTCTTTGAAGCTGGATGTGTGCCTGGGGTTGTGGTTCTCAAGCTGGAAGGCATGGGGATGGGAAATCTTGCAAAATATCAGATCTCATAGGATTTCTGGCTTTGAAGTTAGTCATGTTGCAAGATTTGGACACTGTCAGACTTAGTCCTGTACTGAAGTAAAGACTATCTTTTAAAGTGAGCCTAACTGTTAATTGGAATTGGGTCTTTTACACAGCACTTCTTCCAGCTGCTGCAGTAACACCTGTTAGTGCAGCCAGAAGTGAATAGTACCAAGTATTACTTCAAATGTGCCAAGTGCTGAGCCACAGCAGAATCTCTCCTGGCACTGCTTGTTCTTATGGGACCTGTGGAACAGAGCAAAGCCCTGATATGCAAGTGTGAGCCATGGTCAGCATGGGCTAGAAGGAATAGGAATAATAGATGTAAATTGGAAGAGGATAGATTCAGGCTAGATATAAGAAAGAAATTCTTTACGGTGAGGGTGGTGAAACACTGGAATAGGTTGCCCAGAAAGGTTGTTGATGCCTGGAGATGTTTAAGGCCAGGCTTGTCAAGGCACTGAGCAACCTGATAGTGGGAGGTGTTCCTGCCCGAAGCAGAGGGGTTGGAACTCAATGATCTTTAAGTTCTCTTCCAACCCGAACTATTCTATGATTCTTTGGCTGTTAAAGAAAGCTAATTTTTTCCATTTGTTGAATATTTCTTATTTTATATTTCTTGTAGTTAAATTGTAAATATTTAGAGGAATATTTTGGTGGCAGGATATCTTCTTCATTGTTGTTTAAATACTTTTGTGCATGTCTTGATGTCCTTCACACCATGTCCTAGTACAATTTAAAGAACTTGGAGATCTTGAAGTTAAGAATTGGGTTAAAATAATGCAATGTGTAATGTCAGTCTCTTGTGTTGTCTTACAACAAAGCCTGTGACTATGCTACGTGGAGAGAAGAGCTGTGCCATGTGCCATTGCAGCTGGATGTCAGAAGATGCAGCCTTAGCCTTGACACAAGGCTGCCTTGTGTGAACTGTGGCTGCTTTTTACTAGCCTCATGGCTTGATCATGTTTGGGATGATGTTTGTGAGGAAGAAAGAAAGGGCATTCCTCACTGTCATGGTCTGTGACAAAACCCAGCCCCTGGGCTTTAATATTTTGGAAGCAACAGGGCTTTTCAAGAAAATGGATATCCTGGGCAAAATAGTGCATTTCAGAATTTCTTCTTGGTGGTGACTGAGAAATCCTTACTGATTGCAAAGAAATATCTAATTGCAGCAGTCATGTTATCAAGATTTGGCTTTATCTTGATAAAGTTAAAAACAGCTGAAAATAGGAGACTGATGGGACAGTATCAGGCAGCTTGTGGTAATGGGTGGCCCTGCCACCACCCATAGTAAATCTTTGGTAGAATCAATTGGTTGAGTGCTTAGTATATTGTCTCTCAAACTGTATTAACATTTGAGTTATTTAGTGCTTAGAGGGACAAATACTAAGTCTACTTAGGGGAGCACACATGGTGCCTACAGCTCCTTTCCATTTGCATGGCAAGTTTTGCACAGATTCAGCTTTTCCTCCCTTTGACTAATTGACCCTATCCAAGATATCTCTTAAATGTAGGCTTAGTTTTTCCTAGGTTGCCCTTGGGACTTACTCAGATAAGTCTTTATGTTTAACCTGTGTTTTCATGCATTCTTCAATATATTTTATCATGTACTTACAAACTATTCACATGCTGTGATATAAGAATGAAATTTGGAGCTTTGCTAAATGGGGATGGACAGAAGTTTGGTTGTTTTCTTAACTATTTCAACCTCTTGGGCCATTTTGAAGTACACAAAATGATAGTGTTCTGTATAATCTATGTCTGTAGGAAAAAGAACATATTTTCCTATTTATTATGGAGTGCTCTGATGCAGAGGACAGTTTATTTCTAGTAGTATCTTCTTTTCTAGCCCCTTTTTTTAGTGCTGCCAGTCTTGTCCTGTGTTATTAGGATGGTAGATTTCAACACCACCCACTCTTAGTTGTAGAGCAATGAGATCATTTAATGTTTCATTTTGAGGAGCTAGCAGTTCTGACTTTTTTCTTGATACAGGATGGAAAAAACCTAAAACTTTGTAACTCTTGCTAATCAGATTATGCTTAGTGGATTTTAATGATTCTTATAGAATTAAAAAATATTTCCAAAATAGAAAATGGATTGTTCCACTGTAGAAAATTTGAAACTGCATTCAAATTTTACTGAAGCTCTCTATTATCATTCCTCCCTTTGATTTTTTTTTTTTCACAAAGCTGTCATATTTCATTTCTAGCCACTCAGAGTTTGCCCAGCAACTTGCATCAGCCCTAGTTGGGTACCATACCAAGTTTCTTGCAAATAAGCAGATTTTCAGGACTTCACAGTTGATAAACTGCAACTATTCTGCTTCATCAGTAATTTTTAACATAGCATGAATCTTTTAGCTCATCTGTCTTTGTCCAAAATGGACTTTCTCAATGTGTCCCAGTGCAGGCTATCTCTTTCTGTCCTTCTTTCCTCTTAATAGGCCTCACATGAAATCTTACCCACAGTTCTGTTGTGCCAGATGTCTAGAACATATCTACCTTTCAACAAGCACTTATGTTTATGGAAATGATGTTTTCTGGAACTAGAAATTTAGGATAACAGATTTAGGAGCATTCACTGAGTAACACATAGTACAGAAGAGCACAACTGTTTTAAGCTCAGTACCTTAAGAGATGCAACTTTAAAACTGCTCAAGAATAATTTAGAATGTGTTCTCAAAGTCTGGATAATATAGCTACTGAATCCCAAAAGGGATGAAATTCTATTTTCTCTCTGCTCTGACTGTGTCTTTGAACTATTTTATGAAAATTCTTTACCTTATCCTGATACATGTGCACACGGTTTTAAGCCTGACAGTCCTGAAATTAGTTGACTAAAGAAGTGCAATTAAAACCAGTCAAGACTGAACATGTTATCTGTGACATAATTGTTTGGGTTTTTTCTTCTCTCCATGCATTTTTTTCAAGAACTATCCTTTCCAGACTTCACATACTAGAGTCTAAGAAGGCTTGGCATCATCAGATGTGTGTTTGCATCAAGTTTGATGGTGTTCCTGTGAACTTTGAGATCTAGATCTTCTAGGAATGTCTGGTTTTGACTTACTGCAGCACCCCAACACTACAGAGCAAACCTGTAATTGCATCACAAGTGCACAATCAACATTGCAACTTCATGCACGTTTTCCAGAGAATTTGGATCAAACTCTTACCTGCATTTATAGAACCCCCATGGGAGACATAGTGTTCCCACATCCTCTCAAGAGCCACTCCAATAGGGGAAAACAGTCTTTCTAGCTCTGTAACCTTAACAAAGATTGCAGTATTCCTTCAGCACAAAATATGCATGACATCTGGAAGCAATTATTCCTTTAAAAATCACTCTCTGAGTCAACACTGAAAATGCACTCCGCTCTGAAAATGAAAACTAATAAACACTGAAGTTTTCAGTTATCCCACAGCCTGAGTGACCCACACTGGAAGAAAGTAATTTCTAGAAAGCCCAAGCTGGATGAGCACAAAGCTGGTCTTAAATTCAAAAGCAAGACCAAGCTGTGTTGAGTCAAAAAAGTAACATCTGTATAAAATCAAATGGACATGGATGTCTTTCTGTTACACTATAGGAATAGAGGAGGAGAATGAGTAACCAGGTCACATTAACAGACCTTGCTCCTGGAGGAACTGAACGCAGCATTCATGGATTTAAAGCCAAATTGTATTTTTGGGCAATATGATCTGTAGCTATCTGGTTATTTTAAAGCAATCTCAACTAGGCTTTTCACAGGACTGGTAGACCTACAGTGAAAAACTAGTGTGACTGGGTCCTGCTGGGTAGTGAGAGATCATGAATGCTCTGCTGGACTTAGCTGGCAGTGGGTCTTGGGATGTTTCTGGAAAAAGCAGATGGTGAAGTAGGCTCTCATTGTTTGAGATCTCATTGTATGTTGATTTAACCTTTCCAGAGCAATGTTTGGGATGGCTGGGAGATGTTATTTTCTCCCTCAGTAGCATTAAGGTGTACCCTATTACAGTTAAAATTCAGTTGCCAGGGAAGGCTGTGGGTCCTTATCAGGCTATTCCTATCCTCACTGGTGAAAGGAAAAAGGAGTTTATCTGATTGTACTGTTCAGTTTGTCTTTTGATCACACTTTAAACAAGAGGGAAATACTCAGCTCCTTGAACTCGGTGAAAACAGGTGGCTGTTGTAGATGGGAGAGGCCCAGAAGCAGCTTGAGCTCAGCAGCACTGCTGGGCAGCAGAGGATTCTCTCCAGAAAGAGGGCTCTGAGGAGCCCCATGAAAGATCAGAGAGCTCCAGTATAAGGGGAGCCAGCAACTTCCAGTGGCAATGTTCGTAATCCAGCACTTGCCCTCCAAATGCCTCTGGGAGGTGAGCTTCCCTCCTCTTCCTCTAGTGCACAGAAGAGCAGTTTCAGTAGGACACATGGGCTGCCATGCCCACAGGAGACCTCCCTGTCCAGTGGTCTTTTTGTCCCCTCCATGCCCTCTGGCCTTTTGCACTGTCATGATGCCCACTCTGGCATGGGCTGGCATTGTTATGGACCTACTGGCCTGGTGAGGGGCAATGCAGCTTGCTGCTGCAACCCATCTCCAGCAACCAGCAGATCTTGCTGAGGCAGAGGAGGCATGTTGGGCACCACACACCATGTCTTTATAGTGATGTTCACTTGGACTTTTTTCAAATAATCTAATTTTTGCTGTGCATTTTTCTACCTGGTCCTGGAAGGTTGATGAAGTTTGGAGGTGTTGCACTGCCTAATGAAGGTCCAGTTGAAGTCAAAAGGCTTTAAGGTGCTTCCCATCTTGGAGAACGTCATCTATGTCGATAAGTTGGATAGATGGTTAGACATCTCTCTCCCATTTTCTGTAAGACGGGAGTAATATTTGTTATTGGTGCTGCTGGGATTTCAACTGCTTAGTGGTCATGAAGATCCCCGAGTAGCTACGCTTATCTAGAAGATCTAGGTGGTAGTGCTGATGAACATATTTGTGCTGCTGAACATTGTGCCCAATTTGCATGCCAGCTGGATCAGCTACTTACTTGCTTTTCTTCTTGCAACCGTAATTTTTATCATAAATATTTTCCAGACATACATCAGAAGCTCATATCGCTTGGCTGGCAAGTCTAAGGCGAGTCTGTCTTGGTAAAACAGACAGTTTGTACAAAACAAGCTGACTCTGTACCCCAGGAAAAGTGGTCATTTCCTGATTCTTTTGAGTCTCTGAGCTCCCTCTCAATACCTACGCTACATCTGCAGGCAGATTCTGGCAAGAATGTTCTAACTCCACAGGCTTTAGTGGAGGAAATGGAATTTTACTAGCTTGCATTAGACCTGGTGAAACACTGTTTTAAAAATAACTTCAGGTCTGGTGGGTGTTGGAGGAAGCAGTTAGGGCTTCAGTTCTTTATCTTGAGACTGCAGTTTGCAGCTGTGGTAAAACATGTCTCTGAAATGTAGGTGTCACACTGTGGTGCACGTTCATGTGGAGAGGACCTGGCTCCTGTGGTGGCTCCTGTGACTACTGAGCTGTGACCCATGTAGGCAGGGAGGGCAAAAAGCACGATGGGGTATTGGAAGGGAGATAAAGGAAACAGAGCTGCAAAGTATGAAACACACAGTGAGAAGAATGGAGCCGATGTGCAGGAAAAGAAGAGGGAGAGGAATGGAAGAATGTTAAATTGACAGAGGGAAGTTTTTAATGCATTCTGAGAGCCAGAACCAGGGCCCTGCTGTGCCATAAACTGTTGAACATATTCCAGGGACAGGCTAAGACTGAAGCCTGTGCTACAGCAGGTGAGGCAAAGGGATGGCAAGGGACAATGCTGCTCCTCCCCTTCACAGGAATGCTAGGGACTCTGCAGGGGAAGAGCAGGGGAGGTGTTTTGCCAGCCTGTCAGGTTGTCATGACTATTGATAATCAGATCAAGGATTAGAATGGGATTTCCTCTTGACTTCAGGGCAGCAGACAGATTTTTTGCTGTTCTCAGAACAATGGAGCAAGACTTCTTTCTAGGCACCAATAGAGCATTTTCCTCTGAGAATTGTTAAGAGCTGTTAAAGAGTGTGTGGTGGCTTGTGATGAGTGCAACAGGTAGGGCTTTTTGCCGTAGTCCATCCACAGCAATCCCTGTGTAGTTGGTAGTGTGGAGCACCCACCACAAAGGGCTTTGGTGGGTGAATCTGGAGAAGTCCCTGGGCTGCGGTGTCTGTGTGCTGAGTGAACAGTTAATTTCATTTTGGCCCTTGGTTCACTGGTTTAACTGAGACTCAAATTCCTTATTATTATTTTTTAATTCCTTTACAACTTGAAAAAGTAGGAAAGTGGAGATGCTGGTAGTATTCTGAAGCCCTTGGTGACTCCTGTCTAGTGGAAACTGGTCCAGATTTCATGATGATTCTTGTTATTCATATGAAGTATCTTCTTGTTATTCATATGCCTGTAAAGATATTCTGAGAAGTCTTGTAAGAGACAGAGAACCTGTTGACAGGAAAAGAGGGGGTGGTCCTTCCTCTTACTGCCTTGTTATCAATAGGATTCAAGTCTGAAAGACTCATAGATTCTAGATTTTGACTGCACTAGGTCCCAAAACCAAGCTCTGTGGCTACTAGTCAAGGGTTGGAGAAAGTAGTGCTAAGTCCCTGCATTTTGCCTTGGCATTTGGAGCCAGCTCTGTGACCCGAGCTGCAGCAGATAAAGTGTAGTCCCTGCTTCAGAGATCTTTGGTGATCATTCCACCCGTGTCTTCTATCTATAGCTCACAGCATCCAACTGGTGTTACAAGGTATTTGGCAGGTTGGGTGAGATTGGTGTGATGATATTGCGAGTATCTTTGACTAATATGCTTTGAGTTAAACTAAGGAGCACCTTCATCTTTGAATCCCTTCTACAAATGGATGATTGAAAAGAAAGAAAACTGCTTGCAATCAAATGCTGCAGCAGCAGGTTTTTCATGGTGGATAAATCTACTTTTCTAGTGCCTCTAGACAGGCACTGAAGCATGGGATGACTTTTCTTACTGCCCTAGCAAGAGGTGGACAAACCCTAGTCATCTCTGCAGATGGTGTAGACCCTTCCGGCTGCCAGCCCTCACTTAAGGGTCCTGTTTTTACATCTGCTCCATTCCTATTTCAATAGTTAAATAAAAGTGATTTTAAGCAGAATTCTGTCCCTGTCAGTTGTTCTCACCTTTGCACTCACAGCTGGTTTGGAGGCAAGCTCTTTCCAAAACCCTTCTGCTTGTTTTGGTGCCCAAATGGGTGGTGTTGCTCTTCAAAAAATGCTGATGCCATTGCATAGTGGTGTGCATGGTGGGAAGTGATGCCTTGATGAAGGTCTTTCTTCTTTCTAGCTCACACTCTGTCTCTGCAGCAGAGAAGCTTTCCTCCTCTGTTTACTTTCATTCACTTGGAGATCATCACTTACATCACTTCCACACATACTTCACTCAGGGCTGATAAGAAGTGATAAAAGAGTTTTGTTTTATTTTGGTGCTTTGACCCAAGTGATTTACTCAGATAATCTAATGGCGCCTGGAAAGTGTGATTAAATGATTGATTAAACAGCAACGATATCTGTGCTACGTATTGCTGGGGCCATTTCTTTGCACTTTTAAAACCTGGCCCTGTTGATAGCTGGTGCATTGTCTAAACCCTGGTTCATGGGGGTTTGCCAAAGTGCAAAGAGTCCATCTTAGAAATGCTGTGCTTGGGTCATTTTTTTTAGATCAAGGATGAAGTGAAGAAACAGCTTGTCCGCTTCTAAATATACTGTCCTTTTCAGACGTGAAATAAGCTCACTGATGAAAATAGCTGCCTAGTTCAGGATCATACTGTATAACATCAGGATTTGGCTGCCCTTCTGATAAACTTGGAGAAGGACTGATTTCCATTTTGTTCCTTTCGAAAGGGAAGAGGCTGGAGGGTTTTCATGCAGCAGGAATGCACCAATTCTGAGCATTTCTCAACAAGACCCACTGCATTGCGAGTGGCAGCAGGAGCTGGGATTTATGGGGAGATTACTTGGTTAAACGTAGCCTGAAGGAATGAAAAATGAGCAGCCCAAAAAAGAAATTTGTTGAACATCTTGGCAGTGGAATTGAGTGGCCTGATTTATGAGCAATACTGAGTTGTCTTTCTGCAAACAGATTTCTCAACGAGTGGCTCTTCAGCTTATGCTATTTGGAGGGGCAGCTCTTGATGAGATATATGGTTGTATCTATTGCCCATAAAATGTGGGGGATAGGCTTCCTTTTTCTTTATGTAGCTAGATGGAATGCTTGGTGGATGGTCAGCTGCTGTAACAAAGATGCTGATGGTCTCTTATCTTTGGACCTTCCTTGGGTGGTGGCCATGGAGGAAGGGTCGGAGGACTGGCTACAAGGTTGCAGAACCCTGAGGTCCCCACTGTGAAGGATAGTGAACCATGGAGGGCTGGACAAAGAAGCCAGAGATCCCTGCTGAGGCTGAATGGGTGCCCTGTGTGTTTAAGGCCAGACTGAGGAGATCAAAGGCATTTTGTTCCCTTTCCTATGGCATGCATTACCAGAGGGACAGTCCACCCCACTGTGACTGTTGGGGTGGCTCCCCCTCTAAGTGCCACCCCCATCACACACACACATGTAGCTGGTGTAGCCTGGGACAAAGAATGGTTGAGTCGGATCAAAGTAACAAGTCCCAGCCAACATAACCAGTGTTGATGGAACCATGGCACTATTTGAGTCTCTAAGATTTCTCCTATTGCCTTCAGTGGAATCCCTTATTATGTTGTGATGATTTTTTGCATGCATGTGTGCACCAATATGTATGTTTGAACTCAAGAGCCACACAGAACTGCTTTACAATGGCAGAGCATCCTGTAGCTCCCAATCCCTCTGAAATTTTCCATTCAGCTATCTGCACAAATTTAATACTATGCAGACTCCAGGACTCGTGTTTTTGCCCGTGAGAAGCTAACTGTCTATAATGAAGTCATGACTTACTCAACTAAAATAAGAACACAGGCTTCAAAATAAGAAACTCAAACCCAAACCCACAGCTTTTTTTTGTTTTCACGTTCTAAAAAAAAAAAGAAAATTGTATTTCCTTTTTAAATTAATCTCTCACCAGTTAGTCTAAATTTGTAGTTCTGCAGGACACAGAGAGCTTTTTTTCAGCAGATGCTAAACCTGAAGTCAGTGGAAGGTCTAAGCAAGCAGTTAAAGGTGAGCAAGAGCTCAAGTGCTTGCTGATTTGGGACAGAGCATTCAGTGTTTTCCTGGGTTGTATCTTAGGTTTCAAAGGAAGGACCTTTGTTTTGCCAAACGGTTCATTTCTGTTTTGCTATTTGCTGGGAGTTCAGGATAATCCCATCTGGAGAGAAGTGAAGAGGAGGGAAGCTGACACTTGGGAAAAGCTGTTTTCAGTAGCTCTGTTTTCTCTAGCCCCATTTTCCTAATTATGATCAGCTAATGCTGACAGACTGGTTCACAGAAATTAAATGTCATTATGTGATACAAATAAGTCAATGAGGCCTGGAGTCAGACCCTACTTTAAAATAAGTAAAATAAAGATCCCCCGTGGCTTTTAATTCCTTTTTATTTAGTTACTTAATTGAACCTGCACTATTCCTCCTTTGTAATAGATTGCCACACAGAAAAGGTAATGAAACAGAGAACTTTGTTTTCTCTCTGGTGATTTTTATGGTTATCATGGAAATGCTTTACTGCTTCCTTTTGGGATGTATAAATTCTCAATATAGGCAAGAAAAAATCAATGTTAGTTAATTGAAGGCATTTTCCTCATTGGAAGATTAAATATTGTGGGGGTTTTGTTGTTTGGTGCCCCCCTCTTGTTTTTTTTTTTTTTTTTTTTTTAATTTGGGAAATCACATTAGGTTTACCAGAATGAGAATGAATCTGGCATTTTGTTGTCCCTTTCTTTTGTCAAAGCTGAAGCTACGAAGTTTGGGGACCTGATCCAAAACTTAGCTGAAGCCAATTGGGAACCATTCCATCTAATTCGGTGGCTTTGGATCATGCTTTAGAAGCACATATTCAAGACATATTTATGTATACATACACACACAGATGCCTATCTGCTCCACATGCCATTTGTTGTAACTGGGATTCATCTCTGAGAAAGACAGGAAAACTGGGATTTTTTTGGGGATTTATAGAAAAGCTGTTGTCAGTTCTCCGATTCTATTATTACCTTTGTATCTTATCCTTCTTGTACTTCTCTCAGTTCCTTTAGTTAGTGAAGCTCGATTTTCCTGTTTTGTGGCTTTTTTTTTTTTTAGGTGTTCCTTCTCCTCTTCTCCTTTTTTCAAGTGGGTGCCTCAGGTGCCTTTGGCAGGGTAAGGGTCTCGTGGACACAGTTCACCCATTCTCTAGCACTGCACCCACTTTCCTTATCCTTTGTGAAGCTGTAGGTATTTCTCAATGATACTAAGAATTAAAGGGCTCAAATCTGAAGGTCTAAAGGAGCTGCCAGCTTTCCCCACCCATTGCTTTTGTGCACACAGCTTTTTGCCTTGAAGCAATTTTAATAAAGACCATGTAACAACATGGTGTTGGCATAGCATGAGCAACATTATTCCATCTGTTTCTAGGGAAAATGTAAAAACACGTGTCAGTGTAACACTAAAGGTTCCAATTTTCAACAGTGAAAAATCAGGCAACATTGAAGTTACAGGCTGCTTTTCAAAGCTATTTAGTTATTTTCCTTACCTTTGTGGTTTGTTTTTTGTTTTTTTTTTTAATCTTTTAAGAAAGAAAGCACCTTTAGAATAAGTCTCATGCTCAAAGAACTTTGAGCACCCATCCTATGGGTATGAAGGCTCTGTTAGTTATTTCAGTCAAAATTACTGCTTTCTGTTGATACTATTGCAGAACTGATGAAGAGTCTCTCACTGTAGAGATGAATGAGGGCTGTAAAACTGTATTTGCAAACACTCAACTGCTATGAGAATTAACCTTATATTAGGTGGAGGTCTGGGGCATACTAGTTTTAGTATTTTACCAAACTCAGATCAGTATCCAAGAAAAAGGGAAAATACTGAAGGGAAATACTGCTTATTGAATGAGGACCTTAATACCAATTTCTTGTTTGATTTTTTTTTCATGTGAATGATTACAAAGATACATCAGGCAGAGTTTTTACTAAACACTGTATTTTAAACAGTGTGGATAGTCACACCATGACAGGATATTCTGTGGTTGTTTGTGCCAAAAGTCTCATTTTTGCCAAAAGTCTCATTTTAAGAGTTATGCTGGTACAGTCAGGAAACAAAGTGATGCACCATGTGGCTTGCTGGCATTTGTACCTAGTGAGAACAGCTTTCACTGTCAGTGCTATAAAACTCAAAGCAGTACTCACAGGGAGATACCCATTGACTGAGAAGTATTGAGCAAAGGTGTGATCCTGTACAAAGGAGTGATTGAGGAATGAACAAGGAAAGGTGCTTTGCTGGTCTTGATAGCATGAGCAAGGAAAGGCTGATTTGAGGCAGTGTGTCATGTTGGAGGTAGCCTTGGCAACCATGATATTGTGGAGCTGAAGACCTTAAGTGAAGGGAGCGTTCCAACAAGCCTGGATTTCTAGAGAGCAAATGCAGGTTCTCCCAGAACAGTCATGTGAGTGCCCCAGAGAGAGAACATAGATGGATGCTCAGGAAAGGGACAGGATCTTCATAAATTGCAGGAAATCAAGCAGAAGTGTCAGGAAGCCTTTATGGATGAGCAAGGTGTAGCAAAGTGAATTCAAATCTATAAAGGAAGTATATGGCATTGAAGCAGGACCAGGTGACACAGGAGGAGTGATATCTGGTCTTGCTGGGATGGGGATCTACAAAAGCCAAGGTTGACCTGAAGTTGAATCTGGTGAGGCATGAGAAGGCCAGCAATAAAGGTTTCTGCAAGTACACAACAGCAGAAGGAGGACTAAAGAGCAAGTGAACCTGTTGCTGAGTGGTACAGGGAAACTGGTAACAAATGATATGGAAAAGGCCAGAGTACTTAATGTTTTTCTTTCTTAGCCTTTACTAGGAAAGTCCTCCTCCAAGAACCTGAGACCTCCAAAACCAGTGAAAAAATATGGATTAAGGAAGACATGTCTTCATTGGGGGAACCCTTAGGCCTCTGGACTTATGTATGTCCAGTTTGACTCAAGAGGGCTCTGGTTAATGTTATTGAAAGGCCACCCTCGGTGATTTTTTTTTTTTAATGGTTGTGGTGACAGGGAGTGAATCCCAATGAATCCAGATTGGGTGGTGGAACACTGGAACAGGCTGCCAAGAGATGTTGTGGATGCCCCCTCTCTGGAGGTGTTTAAGGCCGGACTGGATGAGGCATTGAGCAACCAGGAGGTGTTGAGTGCTTGAGCTGTGAGGCTGGACAAGGTGACCTACAGAAGTTTTTTCCAGCCTCGATGTTTTGCTAATCTCCTATTTAAATAATCATCAGTACACAGAGTAGGAAAGATACCACAAAACAGGTGAGTCACAACACATCATGGTTATTAATTTTTTCTTGGTAATTAGGGAGTTCAGAACAGGAGTAATTTAAAGGCTTTTTTTGGTGAAAACTCTTCAACCAATATTTCTAAAGAACAAACATATATGGTGAATGTGACATCAACAGAACTGAGATTAAATGTGTAAGAACTATGATTAATGATTCAAACATCTCTGCTATGTCTGATTTTGCATGACTCTGCGCAAGCATCTGTGGCCTTTGGTTTGATCCCTAGTTACAAGGAGAAACTGGTTGAATTAAATTATTGAAAGCTTTCCATAATAGTTAAATAGTTCAAGACCTCTTTGATGTTCATCTTCAGAGCATTATTGTATTAAGCCCATTCTAAAAACAAGCCTTTTAAATAGATATTACACAAAATCAACAGAGAGATTTCTTTTAGAAATTATATTTATGCTAGGAATGGATAACATTACCACAAGTAAATATCACCACATTATTTGATGCATGAGGTGCATTCAAAATATGTTGTGCTGCTTATCCAGAATCTTTAGGTAGCATGAGATTCTGAAAATTTTTGATGGTGCTGGTGTTGGCAGCAGTAGGGAGGTTGTTTTTTGGGGTTTTTTAAATTTTATTTTATTCTGGATGCTAGCATAATTTACTGTGGGTAAACCATAGTGAGAGAGAGACACATAATTTTGTGGTGGCCTCTGTGCTGTCTGATGGTTGCTTGCAAATAAATCCGAATACATGCTGAGAAGCTGCCTCTCTTCCTCCTCACCCTTTTTGTGAGCATAGCTGCACATGTTCCCCAACACTGAGTGCATGTGAGCTGGCAGCATCTCCAGTTGCACTGGGCTGGCCTTCTGAGACCAGGGTGGACCTGCTTCCCCAGCCCTTAGCAACACTCTTCCATGAGGGAGGCCCTTGGGATCTTTCACATCCCCCCCAACTGTTAGAGCTGGCTGCTCTCAAATCCATGTATTATTTTTTTCATGAGGTGTGACTCATCAGAGTCATCAAGTTGTGACCTCATAAAAATGGCTTTTCTAGAGCCATAGAAACCACAAGATCCCATTACAAGCCGTTTCATTTTCAGTGACTAATGGAAGGTTAGCAGTAATCAGATGAGGAAATTCTTAACTCTTTCTCAGATTCCCTTTGTCCTCTTTAGTAAAAATAAAGCTCATCAATAAATGAAATTCACCTTAGATGGATCTGCATCTAACATGCTGCACAACTACCTGGTTAGTTGAGAGAAGAGTGCCAAATATCTGTTCAGGTGGTTTTTCTTCCCACAAAAACTGTGCCCCTTGTGAGATATTTCTGCTACTTCAATGGTCTCAAAGCATTTTTTTTTTCTTTTATTCCCATTTGTGATTTTATGGATCATGCAGGTGAAACTGGTAAGGAGTCAAATATCGAAGCTGTGGACTGGATCTCTGAGCAGACAAGCAGAGCTTCAGGGCCAAACAATAGGGCAAACTGGTAGAATCAGTGTAGCTCAGTTCTGAAAACTGTAGAGCTGGGATTCAGGAGGTCTCACTCATTAGTTTAGCTGTGGCAAATAAAGGAATGAAGAGGCCAAACAAAGAAACACTATTTTTTTGAGCTTACAAAAAGATTGAGCTGCAGTGTTGTGTTGACTCTATTGATGTGATTCAGCACAGACCAGATTTCAGACCCATGTGGTCTTGTAAAATTCATGTGAGCGCTATGGTGGATGTTCTAGAGGCAGGGGGCACATAAGCACGTAAGCAAAGACTAAACTTATTGTTGGCAGGATGGGCAGTGCCTGAGAAGAAGTGGCAGGCTGTGAACCATCATATGCACTTCAATTATCAGGAATGTTTTAATGTCTGTTGGGGGCCTATTCAACATAGGACAATTGTATACATTGCGAGAATCTGCACTGCAATGGGGTTTGCATTGTATTTAATACTGAAGACAGGGATCAGAGATAGCTTCCCTAAGGGCTCTGAAGTCAACATGAGCAAGTGTTGTATGTCATATTTATTGTTCTCTTTTCCCTTACTGCTTTCTTTACCTTGTTATATCTGTTTTTAAGTTCAGTGCAAGCCTGAGGAGTAATGGCAGATGATTTGTGGACTGGACACCAGTGGCAGCACATTTACCCTGTGTATATTGGCTAAGTGCTACTGACCAAAATCCATGGCTCTACCTCAACTGTCTAGTCTTGCTTGGATCCACCTGAGAAGTGACACTTCTGTTCCATGCTTTCATCTTAGAATGTGCCCAAGGATGTGCCCAAATCCCCTCATTCATGGTTTACCTCCTCCCCACAGGTGTGAGGAGATTTAGAGAAGCTTTAGACAGTAGAGCTAAGTGTGCTGATTTGATTTTTTGAGTTTTTCATTTGCCTTTGTATAGAAGATTTCTAAAAATGGTATATAATTGCAGGTGAGGAGATAACTGTGCCAGGGACAAATGGATGTCTGTACTGTTCCTCTCAGACACAGTCTGGGGGAATTTAGGAAGATGTGTGTAACCACAGGGATGTTTCTTTTCTACTTCAAGTGGCTGGTGCTTTTTCTGGAATTTGACCAAAAAACTGTTTTAAAAAATTCCCTATAGCAAAGACAAACAGTAGTGAGGTTTTTAATACCAACTCATGAACTTTATGGCTACTGAGGTGGAAGGACCTCATAGGTCAGAATGAGATATAGGCCCCCTCTTAGCCACCTGATATTGTACCTGAGCCACCTGACTTCTGGCTCATCAGGAGAGATTCTCACCAGGCAGTTTTTTTCCAGATCCAACAACCAGCGTGTCCTTCCAAGCTGAGTGACACAGCTACTTGGGATCACCTAAGTGGAGGGATCTTCTGCATACTGTGGGAAAGTCATGAACTATAAACATAATTTCCTGTAGTATCACTCTGTGTGAATTCTAACTTTGAACTTCATAAAAACAGACTGTGCCAAGACTGTTCCAAGATCAAACATGATGAATCTCAGTGAAGGCTTCTTCTTGGGTAGCTGCATCTTTAAACAAGCAACTAAAGCATATGAGTGCTATAAGAAGTCTGAGTCTTTTGGAGGTCCAGCTTAATTGTGCTGTTAGATTAGATACTAATCTACATATCTGTCAGTTTGCTTCAGTTTCATAAAGTAGAGGAAGGTGATAAAAACCAAGGCAATGAGATAAAAGTGACCCCATGTTGGATGAATTGAACGCAGTGGCAGACTGGAGGCAAGGGCAGGCTCTTCTGACTAGAGCAATATACAGCTGATAGATGTGATGAAATATAAAATTGCCTCTTTCCTATGGATTTTACTGGAATTCAGATGTTTCCTGTCTGTGGAAAGTGATGAGATTTTTCAAGTTTCATATTGTAAAATGACTCATAATACAGATTTCTTCTACATGCTCTGCAGTACTAGCAAAACTGATGTCTCTTAGAAGCCCAAGAATATTTCAACAAAGTGATGACTTCCACTGCTCTTTTTTTCATACGTTGTTATTGGTACTTTTTGCATTACCAGGGGACTATTTACAGGGCATTCCTTAATATTCTGGGTCTAGAGGTTATTTGGCATAAGATGAATGTAGTTATACTTTCATTGGCTTGCTTCTGCTGTTTTACTTTCCACTGACTGGAAATTTTCTGAAAGAAAACCATCAGAGTAAACAATACTGAGCCTCACTCCAAAGGAAGAAAGGAGACATCTAATTTTGAGTACAGAACTGAAAGGCTTAATCTGGGGACACACAAAGATGTGCCAAGCTTCTCCAGAGGTAGAATTCATCCATTCAAACCCAAGAGCAAAAAAGGGGCTTCAAGTTTCTGTGAAATGGAGCTTTGATACCACAGTCAGCTTTTTTCCTGTCTTTAGCAGTAACTGCTGACAAAGTTAATGTGACGTAATGTGCAGCCAACCATCTGTAACAGCATCCATTCATAATCCTACTGCAAATACTGTGTATTTGGAGACTTTTTAAAGTAATTGACATCCTGTCAGGAGCAGGAATGGGGCCAGTGTCAATGAAGAGGATGTGAATTTGATTTTTTCCTGGGACATTGACTAACAGGATTCTGATGAGAGCATCAACAAGAGTGACTTTAAAATGACCTCACAATGATGGAATAATTTCTGTTGGAACAAAATGTGTAAGTGTATATGTAATACATAGAACTGCTGATTAGAAGATCATCAGACGAAAATACTGAGGTTAAGAAAAGGTAAGAACCTTCTTACCTAGCCATATTACACAAATGTGTAATAAAACAATCCAGAGACTATTTTAGAATCATGGAATGGTTTGGGTTGGAAGGGACCTTAAAGATCATCTAGTTCCAACTTCCCTGCCATGGGCAGGGACACCTCTCACTAGACCAGATTGCTCAATGCCTCATCCATCCTGGCTTTAAACACCTCCGGGGAGGTGCATCCACAACCTCTCTGGGCAGCCTGTTACTTTGAACTATTACTTCTTAAAATCCTACCCATCTTGATACATTAAAACTTGCCATTAATGTAAAATGTGGGAAATACACTCAGGAGGACTCTGAATATCAAATTTTACCTTGAATTTTCAGGTAGATTGTGCAGGAAAATTGTACATGAAATTAATGACTACTGCAAAAAAAGTAGAGTGACCATGTAATTTTTTTGAGTTACAATATCTCATGAGCTGCTGTATGGTGGCACTTACTGACTGATAAATCAAGAGATGGTTTGAAAGGCATTTGTTTAAGGTCCTGAGGTTATCCTACAACCAGAACCAAAGCTATCCTAAAGCATTCAAGAAGCAAACCCATTAAAAGCTGCAGGTGGGCTCTGTCCATCTGTGTCCACCTGAAGCTGACACAGCTTCACTGGAAGGACTGGCATATATGAGGTAATTTTGGATTTCCCTGCAAGCACCTGTCATACAACATGCACAAGAAACTGGATTTTTAAAATTTTTATTTTTAATCTTGTGAAGTTCAAAAGCAGAACAAACATGGAGATGTGCATCAACAAGATGTTTTTCACTTCAGATAAACAAGTTTTAATTTTGAAGTTATAGCTATTGTTTACTGAGACGTTTTTGTGCTGTGTAATAAGTGGGTACTGTATATGATAAAATCATGCTCTCTTCCCCTTTTGAAAAATTGAGATTTTATAATTCAGCTGCAGAAGTTTTAGTACTGGTTGGTTGCTAGCACCATACTTCTGTACTGCATCACACTACCTCTGTTGCATTGAAGAAGGTGGAACAGTACAGAGAACAGATGAATTCAGAGTGTGAACAGATCAGCTCAGGAATAAGAAGCCCTTGAAGAGAACAAAATAAAAGTATCATAGAATAGTTTGGATTGGAAGGGACCTTAATGATCATGAAGTTCCAACACCCCTGCCATGGGCAGGAACACCTCCCACTAAATCGGGGTCCTCAGTACCTTGTCCAGCCTTGCTTTAAATGCCTCCAGAGAGGGGGCATCCACAGCCTCTCTGGGCAATGTTCACAGAAGTTGAGGCTTTATTTGTTTTATTTTTTGTTTTGTTTTGCGTTTTTTTGTTGGTTTTGTTTTCTTTGTAAAAATCAGCCTATGAATATTTCTGCTGCTCCTGGTTATTGAAAGCTCTTTGTAATTAGGCTGAAGTGCTCTTTGGGCTTTGGCCCTCCAGCCACAAAGAGGTATCTCCTTTGGAGCAGACATAAACACACAGTTGCTCATAGGAACAATGCAGAATCATTTTCCCGCACTCTTAATTTTATCTACTGTGGAAAATCTGGCCCTAAGCATTACATTTGTGGTGTGATTGGTTTAGCAGTACATGGGGATTTGAGTCCTGATTTAAAGTCATGTAAGCAGGTGCCACGTCATATTAATTGAAAGCAAAAGGCTTGCTGCACCACCTATCTGCTTGCATTAGTCAAAGTTAATGAATTATTTATTTATTAAGACATGTCCTCCAGCATCTGCACGTTCCGCTGGAAACAGCTCAGATGGCAGCTCGGGCCCTTCAGCTTCACAGCAGCATAAATCTGGCCATTACCAAGGGGTGGGAAGCACAGGGTACTGTGACCTTTTTTCTGTGCTGTTGTTTTTCCAGCCATCTTAGCAGTTTCTCCCTGAGTTGCTTTCTGTGTCCTTATCTTGTTACCTCTCTGGCAGCATCTGGGCCTTTGTTCCTCTCTGGTCAACAGCTGAGGTCTTATTACCCTGGAGTCTTACCCACTGTCACCTGTACAGAATATGCAATTTTTCTCTGGTTTACTATGTGCTTCTTTCATATTTCTGCAAAGTTAACCAGTTTGTAATCTTAATTTTAAAGTAAGTCATTAAATATTGGGCTTTAGGTCATGCTTAGAGAAAGGGAAGTGTGACTAGTCACTATTTTCTAATGCCTGTCTGAATTTGGCCTGCAACTAGTCTTCAAACCTGCAGTCACTTTTTCCCAGGTTTGTTTAGAATTAACATTAACAAAACAGTTGAGTCCATCGAGATACATTGATCTTTATGCAGCCTCTCTTATTTGATGTTTGTTTCTTTTGGCATTTAGCACATTCCTGTATAGCTTATTGATGCTCTCTTGTTTCCTCTCATATCCATAGGGCAGAGCTCTCCTGTCTTTAATGTGGCCTCCATCCTTGCTGTGGCAGGGGAGAAATGACCCAGGGTAGCATCCAATGGAGATGAAAGTTGGACAATACACACAGACGAGGAAATGGTGTTGAACAGGTAGGCTGCAGGGTACTCGGTGCCCTTATTGCATCTGTACTGCTTCACTCCATCCTCTGGTGCATAAAAAACAGGGCAAGAGGAGATGAAAGAAACTCTGATCACACTGGAACCAGGTCCAGAGAGGGTAGCCCTGGACCTTACTGAGGAGATGGGGAAAACCCATCATACAGAGGAGAAGGTGGTAGAAGATGTCCAGGCACTGCCCTGCTGAACAGGAAGCTTCTAAAGCCTGGACAGCTGTCTGAAGTATAAGGCAGGTGAACAGCAGTGTATGAAAGAATAGGGATGGAAGGGAATATGCAAGATGTCAGCAACCTCTTGTGCAGGTCTCAGCCCTTGACAGGACATGGGAGAGGCAAGAAAAACTCCATTAGAAGGAGGTCATTCAAAGCAATGGCAGACACTTTCATTTTCCAGCTCTAAGCTGTGTGCTGTGTTGTTACCTCTTCTGTGGTCTTAGAAATCAATCGGGCGAAGATAACTCAGAATGGCACAAAGTGCTTCTCTTTTGTTGTAGCCCTTGGAAGTGGTCTATGGTCCACAGAAATTGAAACAAAATCATTTCGGATCTTACCTATCTTCTTTGAGTTTCCTGACATCATAAGTGAGAAGAGGAATTTCATTATGTCTTTTACATAGATGCATTCTGGGTCTTTATTTACAAATGCTTTTAATAACGTTTTTACCATCAAGTGAAAGGTCTAGGAGAAGGACAAGTAGCTGAAATCGGTAAAGCAAAATTATTTCTCACTTTAATGTTTGGTTCTTTTATATATGTGATCATAAAAGCCAAGTCACTTGTCTCTACCAATATTAGGCTTCAGAGAGGAGGACTGCAGCCTGACAAGCAAAGAAATGACTGCTTACCATTGGTTTCTTCACACAGATAGGATGTGGCAGCATCGTGTTGTCATGACTCTTGCCTGAAACTACTAGGAAGTTAAATATTTCATTATGATGATTTTGATACTTGCACTGATGTCCCGTGGATTCGTAATTGAAGCCATCACTGAACAAAACAAACCTCACCCAAACAATTGTGTGTGTCTAAATCACCTACATATGTTTCTTGTTCCCAGCTATGTATGGGTTTCTTTTTAATATAGCTCTTGGCACACCAGAAACCATGTTGGTGACATTATTGGTGTTGTTGGCGTAGAATGTTTTCAATAACACTGAGTTTGTTGGGACAGAGCGTGAATTAGTTGTCAGTTCTTGAGAAGTAAAAATTTAATTGCTGATCAAATGTTTAAAATCTGGCTTGTGTTAGGAATGGGTGTCTATATAGATTCTTTCTTGAGTCCATTAGGCAAAAAGCCAAAAGCTGGCTCAGCAGCCACAGTTTTAGGCTTCTATGCTGGATTGAAATTCTCTTGTTTATCAGATTTAATTTTTTTAATCATTATTATTTTGGCAGGAGAAACTGAAAATCAGTTTAAGCCAATCTGAAAAAAGTCTTTCCTTTATTCTGTTTTTCCAGGACAGTCGTCAAGCCTACAAATCAGTTGTCTTGCAACTCTGTCTATTATGCTCTATATAAATCCATAGTTCTAACAGACTGCTCTCCATCACACCCCTTTGTAAAATATATGTGCAATCCTTGTATTTTTTGTGAATGTCTCTGCAAAAGTGTTTCATTTTACCTGTGAAACCATGGAAGAAGACAGTCAATCGAAGTAGAAAATTTTACTGAGTTTGCCTTCAGATATAATGTATTTTTACAGGTCAGTCTATTGTTCCTTCTTGTTTATGATATGATCAGCCCATCACGACTGTTCTTTCCTTCTTCTGACTTGCCTCTCTTGGCAGTGTAGTGTGCAAACTGTTTAGTCACACTCCACTGAAGTACTATTAATCTAATAGGTCACTGTTAGGTCAGGGAAAGGAGAGGAGTAAGAGAGGTTTACTGTGGGAAGTGTTATATAAGAGCCCACTAGCAATGGGGGGGAGTCAAGGGCAGGGGTAATTTTCACTCCATGAGCACACCTAAGGCAGAACTTTCCTTCTGCAGCTGTGGGGGAAAAAAGGGCCTAATCCAGGACTAATGCTGTCAAATTCCCTTGACAGATAATGTTATGAGTTCAGTGCAGATGTCTGCAGGACAGCAGACCAAATGTGTCATTTGTCTGTACCACTATGGCATTTCAAGGGTTCTTCAACCTCATTGTCCAGGATCTTTTGTTTGCTGTGAAAGCAGAATGTGAAATATTCTTGTGGCTGGCAAAAGGGCCTGACCTATGGCCCTTGCAACCTCCCACTTCTGTGAATCTGCTGAGAAGCTGAGCTGAAGGCTCAGCTGTCTGAAGGCTGCAGCAGAGCAGGTTGACCCTTCATGGCCATTAGAGTCTTTCTACAGAGTAAATTCCTTTCTCCTTTAGCTGGCTAAATGTTCTTCTGCACTTATTTCTTTGTATACACGTTATGATCTGGAATGAACCTTTAAGTTAATCTCATCAGTTAATGTCTGTACCAAGTCTGAAAATCCCGAAGAACTACAATTTGTTGTTATTTTTGTTTTCTTTCTGATAGCCTCTCTGAATCCAGATCATAAACAACTCCTTCTGCAGCCTATTGTCTTAAGCATGAGCCACTGTTCCCCGTTTTCAGCCTGGCCTGTTTAACTCCTGTGCTGCCAGAAATATGTTGTGGAATTGGTGTTAAACACCAGTAATTGCTTCATGATACTGGCTTTACAAATGCTTGCTGTAGGGTAATATAGTGTGCATGTAGCAATACAAAATCTCTCCATTTCCATCTTTTCTACCTTGCTGTCTGTTGGCCAAAGGTCTTCTCAGGGTCCTCTCTGGTTTTCTACCAGAGCATCAAAAAAATAGGGTTATATGCTAAATGTGGATGAAGTTTTGGGATGTGAATTTGTGCTATAAGCTTCTATGGGTCATGTGTGAACTATTAAAAGTAGGGGTTTGGGTTTGTGTTTGCAGTTTCCTTCTAGGACCAGTAGTTGGGGGGGATTTTTTACAGGAGTTTTTACTCTTCAAATGCAAAGGCTGTGTCAGGGACAAATATTAGGTCCTTGCTCCAGAGCATATGGTTCAGAGTTGCTTGTGCAAGGATCATATAAGCATAAAACACAAAAAACAGCTTCTTCTTTGGAAACAAACCAATTGTTTTGTTGAAAATATGAAAAAAAACAATTCAGATTGGGCAAAGCAATTGGAGTTGATTCAAATGGAGTGGTTGTAGCCTGGTAAAAGGAATAAAATGAGAGGAAGTGCAGAGTGCTGGGCTTCATAGTATAAAAGAAACTGGCTACAACAGTTATTATCCTGGGGTGCCCAATAAAATCCAAAACTTAGAATCCACCTAAGGCAGAGAGGAAAACCCCTCCACTCTTTTGTTTTAGTTTTGTTGCCTGAGGGACAGATCTATTTCCAACTGCTCTTTTGGTATCAAAGGTAATGGTTTTAGTGGACACAAGTGAGCCTGGTTGCAGTGGAAGTAGCAGCTGCCCAAATTGCAGCTGGCATTAGTGATACTCCATGTTTTGGGGGAAGATCTAGTGGAGCATAATATGGTATTGCTTGTTCTCCTTGTTGCTTAGTTTCCCAGGCCACTAAATGTGGTAAAAAAGATGAATGCAACAATTACAGCTCAGGTTTGCCACTGGAGCAGCTTAGCAACAGAACTTTCCTGCAACCACAAGGACCTAATTCAGCCAGAAAATCATAAGGCAGCCTCTGCATTGGTCTTTGAGTTAGCCCAGACAGTCTTGGAGAGAAGCTCCTCTATGGCACTGGTGTGTCCTATGTTGATCCACCTACCTCCAAAGGCATGCTCACCAGAATGGCTTTTAGCCATTAGACTCTTAGCCAGCACCTGGAAATCTTGGAGGGACATCTCTTAGGGTACTCTAGTTGTATTCAACAGCCTGTCCTTGCTTTTATCTGGCCATCACATTCCTTGCTTCTCTCCAGGGTATCAGAAATCTGCATCTCACTTTCCACTCTTTTTCCTACTCCATACCCAGATCCTATTCATATTTTCTTTGTTTCCACAATGAAAAGGCATCATAGGACAAAACCTATGAAGCTGTTGGAACCACTAAGTTGTCATCTGGGCTGGAGAAGTGGTGGAGGTCCCCATCCCTGGATATGTTAAAGGCCAGGCTTGCTGAGGCTCTGAGCAACCTGATCTAGTGCAGGATGTCCCTGCTCACTGCAAGGGGGTTGGACTAGATGACCTTTGAAGTTACTTTCCAACCCTATGATTCTATCAAGATCATTAAAAACTTTAAATATGTTTGTGTATATCAGAGGTGACCTTGGACATAATGGCGGCCTTGGACTTTATTTCATGTAGTTTATTTGGCTCTCATCAACTCCTACCACTGATTCAGTTATCTGATTTTCCTATTTCACCATGCTGTTTGCTTGCTGGGTTGCTTTGGCTGGGGAGAGGACCTGTTTATACTAATGCTCATTGCAGAAGATTGTTTGTTCTGGGAGACTTGCCAATTTTGGCTGAAATATCTCAGCCTCTGAGTTGAAAACCTATCAAAAGGCCTTCGAAGATGGTAAACACAATGTCCTTATCCCATCCTTAGACTCTTTTGTACACTCTGCACTTCAGTGCAACCATCTCCATTGCTGTTCTGCAAAACCAAACTGGGGCCTTTTTCCATGCCCAGGAGCAAAGCCTGTGCTTAATCCAGACTCAATCCCAGCAGGACAACCCTGTTGAATCAGTTTGCATCAATGGGATGACAGCTGCTCAAAAATCCAAGCCTGTACTTTAGTAGAAGTTCTGAGCTTATTCTTAGTAAGGACCAACAACTAACCAAAGATCTTTTTTATACAGTAACCATTTGTTTCTCCCCCTGAATGCAGTCTTGAACCTGAAGCATTTAGGAGAGTGCTAGAGGCAACAAGAAAATGTAGTGTGCGCCCTAAAAGGAGCAGAAAAATGAATCAGGCTGTTCTTAAATTTAAAAGACTTACCAAAACATCCCAATGTGGCATGAAGGCCCTAATGAGTCACACCCCGCGATGGGCTAAATGGTAGTAGAAAAAAAGCTTCTTGTTTCAGTTCTCTCCTGGGGCCAGAAAGTTGATTCTCCACCACTGACTGGTTTCTTTTCTCTCTTCAGTGAGTTACTAGCTGCAATTTATGATGAAATAATTCCTTTGGGAAAATATTCCTTTTGGGGAAAGAATTACAAGAAGGAAAAAAGTGTGTGTGTCCCCCTCCCCATTCATCAAACCAATAAAAAGAGCATTCATAAAATTCTGATAGCATGAGACAGGCCGGCCTTTGCTTCTAATTTTGTTTGTCTGATTATCCTAAAAATGGATCAAGTGGTGCCCTTGAGCCTTTTTCTTCCTTTCCCACTGAGCATTAGGCATAAAAGGAATTGTTTAACTATGAAAAACAGCTTAGATTTCACAGGTGACCTTTTGTCTTTGGCAAAAAGGTCTTTCCCACATCTTTTTTGAGAAGGCAGCCTTGCATTATTTAGGATAAGCAATTTGCCAGCACAAATCTTGTTTAAATCAAATCCTAGCAAAAATGTCCAGCATCTGTAATCTAAATTCAGTGCTGTCAAGGATGGAGATATGCCTCAGCCAAACCAAAGGGTTGAGATTTTGGAGCAAAATGTGCCAAAAGTTGAGGTCAAGATGGAGTTCTGGCATCCATATCCATGGTCCTCTATGTTGCAATAGGTGCTGGGAGGAACTTGTTTGTTCCAAACACTTTTGTGACTGCGTTTATGGATATTGCTTGTGTGTTGAAAGCAGAGTTAAAGCTCTATGGGTCAGTGCTTTTACCAAGCAGACTTTAGAAAAAACGTGCAACAACAACCATAACTCATTGGGAATTAATGCTTCTTGGTAGGCAGGAATGTATTTGTGCCTTTCATTAATATGTTCAGCAGTGAGCTCAGTGTACCTGCAAGATAAATGATATGTCTCCTTCCATCATCCCATGTTATAGGGAGCTGTTGTGCTGATAAACTGCAGAGAATGGAAACTTGGCTAACTTTGGGACTGAGAGCCCAGACTAAAAAGTCCCATTAGTGGTCCTGCAACTGGCATGTTATTATATGGTCTTTGGGAAGATGAATTATGTCTGTGTTTGGGCAGATTGTTTCCATAATTTAAGAGGGAGGAAATCAGCTCATTGTTGATCCAGATTTTTTTCATAGGCATTTTGAAAGAGGGTTCAGCTGAAAGGCATTTGGAGTCTAGAGAAAATTCGTGTTGATGTTGATTTTGGTGAGAAAAAGCAGTAGTTTATGATCATCCTGGCTCTGTGGGCTCACCTAATAAGGTGGGTTGCAATTAATTTGTAAGTTTGAGAGGACCCCAATCACCATTTTCTAGCTCTTTTTAAAAAAAAATTTACAATATAATTACACATACAGCAACAGTTCCATCCAAGAAACTCCTTGAATGCTATTAGATGTATCATATCCAAATGCTGCTAAAACTTCAGAAGCCTGAGCCAAAATGAGAGACACAATTTTTCCTTCCTTCCTCCTCCTATTTTTCACTCTTTTCCTTGTCGCTGCAATTAAAAATAACATGCCCTGCTTGCCTCATTTGCTAGCTAAAACACATATACCTGCTTGTTAAACTAATTTTAGCTTCACTTTGATTGATAGCTCTAGTAGGAAAGGCTTGAATTTTCCTCTTGTGCAGACACATTTCAATTGCTTGGCAAGGATCTTAGATGCGTTGCCTTTGTAGTCATCATGCAGGCTAGAGCTTCCCCAGTGACTGAAAGAAGTTTAAATGAATTTAATGAAATTTGGGGTTTCTTTTTTTTATTTCCCTTTTTTCAGTTAGTGCTTTAATAAAGCACTGAAATGTTGAAGGCATACCTTCTGAGTGAAGTGCTGCCAGGGCTACAGCTGCAGCTCTTTTCCTATAGGTGTTGTTCAATAGGCTTGTGGGAACTGATGGAGCAAACTGCTGGGACTGCCAGGCAGGACGGCTCCACTGTTGTTACTGGCTTGGCCCCAGTTTAATACCTTGTGTGTAACTGAATGCAGGAGAGATTTCAAAGTGGTGTTACTGGGAAAAATGCTGCTTTAAAATGGTCCCCCCTAAAAAGTCGTAATTATGTTGATGCTCGTTCAACCTGTACACTCTGGAGCATCATGTTAATATCTAAGGAGTCTAAGACTTCTTATTTTTAATGGCTTTGTGCCTCTTTTCAGCCAGTGGGTCAAGTGCTTTGCCTGTCTGATAGTTCATAAAAGACCTGGACATGCTGCCAACCATCTGCATTACTGCCTGTTGTGGGCTAGTGTATCAGTCATGGAAACCACTCATCTAACCTCTAATGAGGTACTAATAGTGCTGTGACTGATGGTGTTTCTTCTTTGGTAGAAGTGGCAGGGGCTGGTTTTTTGGAGCAGAGTTGCCTTGCCTTGAATTCAGCATGGATCTATGTGGGGGACTGTTCAGTTATGATGGCTTACTTTTCTAAGACAGCTAAAATTAAGCAGAGAGAAAGAAAAAACAAAAGCCAAGTGGTCTGGACTCAGTCTGAAGCCAGTGTGCCCTTACTGGTGCTGCCAAATGCTAATGCAGAGCAATTATGTCAGGAACAAAAATGTCCCTGCTGGGACAGAGTAACAGCCTATAGGTGGCTGTGGCTAGTGGCAAATGCTTTAAGAAAGTGCATTGATGTATGTTCTTTCAGCAGCCAGAGGCTCTAACCTCAGCATCTGGATCATTATGGATCTACCCTCCATCACCATATTCAAGTCTCTGTAACTCAACCTAACCTTCTTGCCACCACAGTATTTTGTGACAGTGAGCACTAGGATTTAATCCCATTCCCTTAGTCAGATACAGAAATGAGTTGCACATTTAATAATTCATAGTATAAATTATATTTTCTTTGGCTTTTTTTTTTTTAAGGCTTGCAGCCAGAAAGCATCACCAAACACTCAGAGTTTGTTTTACTAGCACAATGATTTTTAAAAAAATCATCTTCTCCATTGGAGGCAGAATTCCACCCAGCTCTGCTGATGACAAATCTCAATTCACTTGAGATAAAATTAGCTGGGAGCCTATAGCTTCTTGTAAGCCACGTGGGTAGTAATATTCTCTGATGTCAAAAGCAGATTTGGAAAAGAATATCTGCACAAGCCTCATACTGTGAAAATAAGCTTTTAAAATATAATTTTCTTTCAATTTGACCTGGGTGTCTAGCTCAGTTGGGAGAGCATCTGACTCCTCATCTGAGGGTCAAGGGTTCAAGTTCCTGTGAAGGTATGAGGCTTGTCAGAGTTGGGCTGATGCTTGGACTTGATGATCTGAAGGATCCCTTCCAACAAAGATGATAATGAAATTATGACCCCCACTAGACTAGTCCTGTTGAAACTGAGGGAGCATTTGTGTGTTGGCAACATTATTTTATTGCATCTTGTTTTGAATTCAATCAGGTTTTGTCCTCTTTGACTATGTTCCTCTTTTCTTTGGTACACTTTGGTCCTCTTTGGGTACACAGCTGATGTCTCCTTGCGTGCACATTTAAATACAACAGTCATGCAAGTAAATAAATCCTGCTAATAAATGGGTGAAATCACAAGACAGTTCATTTCCCTGCCCTCATTTCTTTGTAATCAGAAGATGAAGTCACTCCAGAAAATGCAGAGGAGGCTCTGAAATCTGTAGCATGCCATAGCTGGGACACATTTTAAATCAGATTTCTTATTTATACAGCTAAATGTCAGATGTTTAAAAATAATTATTTTATTCAGAAATAAAAATTCTCCCCAGAGTGATTAATTAATGTAAGGAGACTCATTACCCTACAACAGCCAGCTAGAATTATTCCAGGCCTCTTCTTGTAGTCAATTACCTGTTAGAAAATCTGTTCACTCCACCAGGTTAGTCCAAGTTCAACAGCTAGAAATAATGAAGTGATGGTATTTAGCAATAAATAGTAAATTTTTCATAATAGCTTCTGACTAACTTCTTAGTCACATTCTAAGATAACAAACAATCTTGGGAGTTTTAAGTAAAAAATAATAGGGTTTAGGCAAACAGTGGCTTAGATGTTTCTCACAGTGAAACAAGTTACTTTTTACTAATGTGTATAGACCTCCCTGAAAAAGCAAACAACAGTGACATTCTTAAAGCCACATCTAGACTTAGTGTGACAGTTGCTAACTCTTCTTATCTGAGACTGTATTTAAGGTGAAAGAAAATGGATATCCCCTAGAGTACTATCACAAAATTGAGACTGTTGCTCTTATGGACAGCTGCAAAGTCCAGGCAGGCACACATGGCTCTGCAGTCCCAAGAAACCTTCCTTATTATTGCTACTTGCCTGGTCTTTCAGCTAATACATTTGTCTCAGACCCAAAGAAGCCGGGTCAGATGAACTATGGCCACAATGAACTGCTTTGCTGGATTGTGACTGCACCTCAAAATGCCTCCCAATTTATTTTTCCTCTTTGATCCAAACTTCCAGAGTTTCATAATAGAATTATAAAAGCTCATTTCAGGGTGAAACTTGGGAAAGTGACAGCCATGGGGAGATTTCATTTCTCTTTTGTTCATAAAAAGATCAGAGCTCAAATAATTAAAAAATATTAATGGCATGCCATGTGATATCTGGTCTTGCGAGACCTCCCTCGGAGTACTCAGCACAAGTTGTAGTGGGTCTAGAGGATGATCTCAGGGTTAGAGCACATCTTCTACTTATACAGGCTGAGAGAGTTTGGACTGCTCAGACTGGAGAAGGGAAGGCTCTGGGGAGACCTCACAGTGACCTAGCAGTACCTGAAAGGACTACAGGAAGGCAGGAGATGGGCTTTTTGCCATGACATGAAGCAATAAGGTGGCGGGCAATGATTTGAAGCTAGAGCAGTGGAGGTTTAGGTTAGAGATTAGGAAGAAGTTCTTCAAATGAAGGTGCTGAGGCACTGGAATAGGGTGCTCAGAAGTAGAGGATCACGCATCCCTAGAGACTTGATGAGGCTCTGAGCAATCTAGTGCAAGATGTCCCTGCTCACGGCAGGGAGTTGGACTAGGTAACTTTTTATGGTCCTTTCCATTTCAAAACGTTCTATGAGTATATGATCAAGTGAATATATTGACTAGGGCTCTGGAACTGGTTTTTTTCCAGTAGATTCAGAGCATGTCTTGTTGAGTAAAAAGAAAAAAATCTAATTACAGATGTTTATGAAGTTGACAGACCAGAAACGCTTCAGTGGAGATGCTCTTCTCTCTGAAGTAAATGAAATGCACTTGTGAAACTTTCTAATTAGAAACTCACACGAGGAACTGTTTTGATCTTCGTAATAGCTACTACAAGATTTATAGGAGATGTGCTAAAATGCTGAAAGGTTGGAGTTTTAGTATTTTACTTTTTCTCCCCTTTTTTTTTTTTTAAGTAAGTACTGAATTTCTGGCACAAGCTAGTAACAGTTCACCCAGGAAATTCAAAGCTATCCTTGATGGTGCATTATCAGCTTATTGTCATGGTCTTTCTGCTTAAAAAAGTAAAATCCACTTCAGGCATGTAGTAACATAAAACTGCATGGGAGGAGTTCCTTTGGGTTGTACCAAGAGGTTATTTGAAAGATGTTTTCAATACTAATTTGAGAGCAGGGCAATTAATAGCAATTATGTTTTCTTGCTTTCCTTTGAATGAGAAAGTTCCTGTAGTTGTAGAACTTTAAGTAAAGATCTCTCTAATGTAGAGTTTGTGTTTGACCAGGCAAAAGGAGGTGAAATGATGCCAGAGAGGAGGTGATTGCTGAGAGTTATCCATACATTTGGAAAAGCATCAGCTGGGAGAAAGAGAGCCTGGGGTGGCTGTGGGGTGGTGAAATACAGGGAAGAGATGGAAGTGGAGGGGGAGGTTCATACATATTTAATCTCTTCAGAGGACCTGAATCCTCACTTTTGCTTGGGGGCATACAGAATAATTTCTTTCTCTTCTGTGGAGCTACGCCTCCTTTGTGCTTCTCCTAGGATCAGAATCCAGCCTTGTGTGACAAGAAATGGGTGTTTTGAGATATTTTTCAATCTTACTAAAAAAAATTGATATTTTTTTCTTGTTGTGCCTGTAAGACTGGAAAAACCCTACTGATTCTTTTGAAGAGAAAGTGTAACAGTCGCACATTGAAAGGAAAATATGTTTAATGAATCCAAATACATTAATTTGCCACCAGCAGTGATGCTTAGTAACAAAATGGATGATGACTGAGAAACCATAAAATGCACATTCTCTGCAGCAAGTGTCAAATGAGATGATACCATCCAGATCTGTGTGATTTATGGTACACCATTTTATTGTCTTCTAGGCTCATACCTGATGACAAAGGAAAGACCCAAGAGATGGCAAAGGTCTTCTATTTCATCTGCCCAGTGTTTTGTTACTGTTATGAAAGAAGATTTCTTGAGAAGATGTTATTTATTCTTCAGCCATGTAGTTCTTACAATGCACTTCAAGAAATACACAATGAAGACCAGCAGCAGCAGTAAAAAGAAATACTGCACTTGAATATATCACTTGCTGTTTTTAACTGCTTTTCCAAAAGGACTGGGCTTTTAATAATAGACTACTTTTGCAAAACATCTTTCAGATTAGGACTTGAAAATGTGGTGGGCAAATCCCAACATGTCTGTGGGGTAGGTAAGTACTATTAATCCCTTTTTATTGAGAGGGAAAGCTGAACATCAGTGAGCCCAGGACAGGCTGAAGGAGATGAGTTTGTTCAGCCTGGAGAAGAGAAGGCTGAGGAGGACCTCATAGGAGCTTATTGATACCTGAAAGGCCAGGGTCCAGGATGGCAGGACTAGGAGTAATGGATGCAAATTGGAATAGGGGAGATTTAGGCTAGATATAAGAAAGAAATTCTTTACTGTGAGGGTGGTGAGACACTGGAACAGGTTGTCTGGAGAGGCTGTGGATGCCCCTTCCCTGGATGTGTTTAAGGCCAGGCTGGATGAGTCATTGAGCAACCTGTGCGAGTGGTAGGTGACCCTGCCCATGGCAGTGAGGTTGGAACTAGATGTTCTTTAAGGTCCCTACCACCCCAAACCATTCTATAATTCAATAACAGTATTTCTCAGTTCTGGCATTACTGTCAAGAGCTAAAAGTATTGCATTAAATTCCTTGTCCTAAGTCGAATTTAATCTTTTGCCTTTCCAGCAGAAGGTTTGGTGTAACTTCATCTTTTCTGCTCATGGGTTATAAAATGGGAAAAGGCAGGGATATGTGAGATATGCCAGGTCATTTCCAGGATGTACAATATGTATCTGAAGTTATTCATAAGGTCTGAAATCAAACGTTTCTTAAATACACCAGGATTGACATAGACTTACATCAAGTTCCTCAGCCTGAAACTGTTTAAAATACCCCCATGTCACTTTTTTAAGTTTTTAGAGCATGGGAATACTCCCCAAAAATGCACAGCCCAGTTAATGCTAATGGGGTCTTTAGATATCTCAGGTGTACTACGCATTGATTGCTTTTCACAAGTAGTCAACAGCCTTACTTTATCTGATTTCTCCAACAGATAGTTCAGAAATACATAGACTAATAAGAAATTTAAGTAATCAAAAGAAAAACCATGGTAGTCCATGAAGGCTAGAAGTCTAAAAGCACTTTTCAGTCCTGCTAAATCTTACTACTTCCTGTATAAAATTGCCTATATTAATAATTACTTTCATTGCCTTCACTCTACACAAGAGATCAACAGAGAAGCTGGGCAACAGGATACAATAGGTTTGAGTGTTTATTCTCCAATTCTGGATGCCAAAAGAAGGAACTCAACATGTTGCAAGTTAGTGGGAGCAGTTGCATTGTCTTCAGGAGCTGTCAAGGAGTTCTGCAGGAGGCAGAGAAAGAATAAATTGGTTTTGAGTAAGTAGTCTCATTCAAGACTAGTTTAGATCTCACTTTTTAGGAACTATGTAGTTCCTTCCAAAGTATGCTAAAGCAAAGGCACCAGCAAAAGGAAGGTGAGCCATTAGCTCATTAGTATCACCAGGAAAAAAAAAAATTAGCAAATTGTGATGGGTGGCCACAGCTAAGCTAAGTACTACCTCTGTGGGATTAGATGTGCTGCAAGCACCAACAGACTGCAACAATATGACCTTTGAAAAAAATGTATGTTTCATAAATGGAAAAAACAACTAAAGAGGCTGCTGGTGAAGTTTTCAAGAAGCCTTACTGCTCACTGACACCACAGAAACTTTGCCAGCAGAGCTAGGAGGTGATGCTGACAGGAGCTACACGTTTCCCTTTCTATAGAAACCTGCAGAAAAGCTGGTAGATGTGGGAATGCCTTCTCTAGGATACAATGAATAGGTTTTTCTGGTGTCTGTCAAAATTACTCTTTACAGTACTGCATTGTCTTTGATGCCAGCCCTAGCTGTCAGCAGTGGTTGCCACTACAGAGCATGGTAATGGCTGGAAAAGTCCAGCCAGGGAAGTGGAGCTGTGCTCATGGAAACTGGGCAGCAGGAGAGGAGAGCAGCCTGTGGCCTTTGTACCTCTCTTCACAGAGAGGGTTACCTCACACAGCACATCTCATTGAAAGATGTGAGTGAATGAAAAGAGAGTAGACGAGAGTGTTCTTTACTGTGAGGGTGGTGAGATACTGGAGAAGGTTGCCCAGAAAGGTTGTGGATGCCCCTTTCCTGGAGGTGTTGAAGGCCAGACTGGATGAGGCACTGAGCAACCTGGTGTAGTGGGAGGTGTCCCTGCCCATGGCAGGGGGGTTGGAACTAGACGATCCCTTCTAACCCAAATTATTATGTGACTCTATGATGGGGATTTGGAGAAGGGGGAGATGAGCAATGTGGTGACATTGTGTGTGGCCAACCTGTGGGGCTGGGGGCTTTGCACAGAGGGACCACAAGCACAGCAGCACCAATGTCTCTCCAACAAGCCATGATAAATACCAACCTTGTCAGTGTGTGAGGCAAGGCACCAGGAGCTTGGCAAATTCCTCTGCTGGGAGAGCCTCATACTGGGAAGGAAAAATGAACTGTGAAGTAATAATGGCAATAACAGGACTCAATGAAGCAGACATAATCCACATTTCTTCAGCTGATCCTGGCTTGCAGCACCAATGCTGCTTGATGGAATTGTATTCACAGGGATCTTTGCATAAGTTCATTTTGACATTTGAGCTACCATGTGGCAAGGGTAGTATACAGCTAAAATACAGTCTTTTTTTCCCCCTGAGAAGTCTTAATTACAGAGTATTTCAGTGAGGCACATGCTTCAAAACAATTGATCATGATGATCAATAATTTGATGAGGGGTTTCCCTCTCATTTATGAAGTCTCTGAGTACATTTTTGCTCTTCTGGCTTACTCTCAAGAAGCCTTCTTGGTGCTGAGCTTCATGTAAATATCTATTTGTGGCAAGCCAGAGAATAGCAAATATTGACCATCTTGTGTCAACATAAAAGCAAGTGCAAAAGTGGCTTGTAAAAATAAACATTTGATGTATTCTTTCTGCTTTCAGCTCAGCTGGGAGTGTTGATGCTGAGAGGCTGAAATCCCTACTGAATCATAGAATCACAGAATTGGAAGGGACCTCAAGAAATCATCTAGTCCAATCCCCCTGCTGGAGCAGGAGCATTTAGATCAGGTCACTGCTGCAGCTTGCCTCTGTGTAAGAGACTGTTGGTGCATCATGTCCAATTGTCCTAGATGCTCAGGACCAGAAGAAACCTGAGTAGGTTTCTTCTGATCCCACAGTGCCATCTCTCAAGCCATGCTGTGGAACTTCTTTGGGGCACATTCCCATACCCTTGGTATTCTGAAAGGCTGAGGGAACTGGGACTTTTTAGCTTGGAGAAGAGGATACTGAGGGGTCGTGACATCCTCAATATTTATAAATATGTAAAGTGTGAGTGTCAGTGGAGCCAGGCTCTTCATTAGTTATCTCCAATGATTGGACAGGGGGAAATGAGTGCAAGCTGAACACAGGAGGTTCCACAGAAATATAAAAAAAATTCTTCCTCTTAGTGAGGATGACAGAACACTGAAACAGACTGCCCAGAGAAGGTGTGGGGTCTCCTTCTCTGGAGAAGTTCAAAACCCACCTGGATGTCTTCCTGTGTGACCTAGTCTTAGGTGTTCCAGCTCCAGCAGGGGATTGGACTAAATGATCTCTTGAAGTTCCTTTGAATCCCTGATATTCTGTGATTCTCTGTAAAACACAATGCAGGATTTGGGCTCTTCTTGAGGTGATCTAGAGCTTGTACATTCACTGCATCCTTTAGATAAGAAAAGTCTACGTGCTGCAGTGAAATCCCTGGTACTTCAGTGAAATGCAAGCAGAAGTGTTGTAAAACAAGTGATCTGTAAAACTAAAACAAGTAAAACACAAGCAGAAGGATTTACTTAAGAGCACGTGCAGTAGGAAAAGCAGTCACAGATACTCCTATTATACTTAAATGGGAGAAAATGTGCTTGCATGTTTTAGTATTTGTCTCAATGTGCCACACAGTGGCAGGGGTTAGATTGAGATTTACCTGTCAGTGCTGAAACTAACCTCCGGTTTTTGTTGTTGCCAGGTTATCTTTTGCTGGATTTCATCTTTCACCCTGTGGACTGTGAGGCTGCAGGAATACTTGGCTCAACACGAGTAAAAGGGCAGGTAAGGGGCAGGAGTGAGAGGTGACCATTGGCCCGGGGAGGGGACCACTGGTGCATCCTGGCTTAAAGACTCTCTGAAATTTTGACCTTTCTATGAAGCATCTCCTCATTTGGAGACATGTATTTGGTGTCTGCCATCAGCAGAAATAATTGATACAATTGTTTAAATGGGTTAAAAGCATGTAATCCCTGACTAGCTCTTGACTGAGAGCAGATGTGACAGTGATTATTCACTTCTGGACAGCTTCCTGTGTGGGGAAAGATGGATATGATATGATAGATGGAAACCTCAGAGGTGTGGGAGCCAGCTGCAGGGGGCTTGAACTCTCTGCCTAACCCCAGAGACCTTCTCCAAGTAAACATGAAGCTCATTGGCAGCTGCCACAATGTGAGACTTCCACAGATTTATACTGCTGTCTGCTGTGCAGTGTATGTACAAACACAAGCATCAAATCGTTGCAAAATGTAAATTACATGTCACCACACCACACATAATTTGTCAGTCACCTAACCAGCACATCTTTAAATATTCACTTTGTTTTCCCACTGTGCAAAGGCACTGCTTTGATTTTTACTTTGTAATTAATAAAAAGTTCAAGGCAGGTTATTTTTCTAGATGATGTTTCCATGGATAGCTGAAGTCACATATGTTCCCCAATTCTATTCGTGTGGAAATCTAATAAATATACTTCAGTTTTTACCAGCTAGACAATACACACCAATATCATAATCAAGAAATCCAGGGAACTATGACATGGACTTTCTCTTCTCCTTGTAAAATGTGTACTTTGAAGCTAAAAGGTGCAAGAAGTTATTTGGTGTATTGTGATGATGCCCATTTCTTCTGATTCTGCATTTAAGTGGTTGACCATAATAAGGTCAGATCAGAAATAGGGTTGTCATAGAATCATGGAATGGTTTGGGTTGGAAGGGACCTTAAAGATCATCTAGTTCCAATATCCCTGATATGGGCAGGGACACCTTCCTCTAAACCATGATGCTCAGTGCCTAATCCAGCCTGGTCTTAAACACTTACGGGGAGGATTTATCCACAGCCTCTCTGGGCAACCTGTTCCAGTGTCTCACCACTCTCACTGTAAGGAATTTCTTTCTTATATCCAGCCTAAATCTCCCCTCTTCCAATTTGCATCTCTTTGATTCAAAAGTATTGTAGATTGGGCAGGAAAGGCCTGTGGAGGAGTTTCACAGGAACCACAGCCCTTGGGAGGCTTGTTCAGGTTCACAACAATTAGAATTAGCAGGTACACGCATCTCAGTTTTCCCCAAATCAGGCAGGGTGGGTGGGCAGTTAATGGGGTGATGGCTCATACAAGTGGTGAAACACTGGAACAGGTTGCCCAGAGAGGTTGTGGATGCCCTCTCTCTGGAGGTGTTTAAGGCCAAGCAAGGCAAAACACTGAGCAACATGATTTAGTGGGAGGTGTTCCTACCTGTGGCAGGTGGGTTGTAACTAGATGATCTTAGAAACTATTCTATGTTTCTAAGTTAGAGGTCCAAACTAGCAATAACCTTCCAAAGAAAAGAATTTATATGCACAGGGAGACCCATGGATCTTGGTGATGTATGTGTTGCTGGGTCTTTGGAAAATAAATATGAAATACCCAGAGCATGTGAAACGGCACAAGATGCTCAGAAATTTCTGAGAGGGTAACTTTTTATTTTTTAAAGCAGGATACAGGAAATACAAAAGAAAAGAAATGTAGGAAGGTCATGGGGAATTAAATCAAAATCTGTAACCTGTGTTTCTATAGAATTAATGGATGTAAATGGAGTAATGGATGCAAAAGGGAAGAGGGTAGATTTAGGCTGGATGTAAGAAAAGTTCTTTACTGTGGGGGTGTTGAGACACTGGAACTGGTTGCCCAGAGAAGTTGTGGACGCCCCCTCCCTGGAGGTGTTTAAGTCCAGGCTGGGTGAGGCACTGAGCAGCCTGGTCTAGTGAGAGGAGTCCCTACCCATGGCAGGGGGGCAGGAACTCTATGATCTTTAAGGTCCCTTCCAACCCAAACCATTCTATGATTCTAGGAATGCATGTCTGAACCTTTGTTGGAAAAAACCTTCATTTCCTTCTTTTTTGTAAAGATTTCTAAGGATAGCTAATGAGTGGCTCAGCCTCAAATAAGAAAGGTCTGGGTGGGCTGTAATAAATGTAAGTTCATTACATCAGTTTTTCAGATTTTTCTTGTATTTTTCTATTGGGAGAAGGAAAGGGATGGGGAAAGGCATGCCTCAAAATTCATATAGTTATAAATACAGATGAGATTATGCAAACCACAAGGAAATGTTGTTTGCTTTCCTTGGCATAAATGGATGGTAACAGCACACACAAAACAGACTTCACAGGAAAAGTGAAGCATAAGTCTACAGTAAAAAAGAGATCAGAAATACTACAGGCATCAAAGCTGTGAAGATACAGCAGTGAATTTCACTACTCCAGCTGTTTGGGAATGCCATTCCTCACGTGGGCACACATTTGCCAGGCAACCTTTGCTGGAATATTCACCCTTTGTGAAAGCTGATGTACCTGTCCAAGGAGAATATTATGGAGCCACTGAAATTCAGACACTGAATTTCTATTGCTTTTGTAGACTGTCAATCTGAAAACTTTAGAGGGTGAGCATCCTCTTGTTTCTTTTGTTCCAGTGCTCTCCAAATCTCTCTGACTAATCTATTTCCCTTTCCTTCCTAGTCTCCATGTCTGGGACTAGGAATATCTGCATTGGAAAATGACCATAAAATGGCTTGGGCCACAGCTGAGCCATTCTATGATGTTTGTTGTAAAGCAAAAAAACAACCCAACAAAAAAAAAAATTTAAAAAATCCAAAAAAGGAAGGGATCTTTAGGATCTCTTCTGGCTGCTGAGCTACCACTAATCTGTTCTTCTTGAATCAGGTGATTCCCATTGAGTTTAATATGAAATGTATTTAGTAAAGGAATAACTATTACTTTTATATCTCAAAGACAATACCAGCTTTTAGTTTTTCTGCTGAAATTCAGTCTCCTAGAGCTATGTGGCTGGTGCTTTTGCCTGTGCTCACTTCACATATTAAAGAAGATGGGCTTGTTCTTCCAGGAGAGCTGACTGCACCCCTGCCGAGAGCTTCTCAGGACCAGGTCTGCTGGGACTCTGCACAAGTTGCATCAAATTAAAATTCATTGTCAGAAAACAGCTCTGGCAAGGCAATATAAAATCCAGCCATTATAGAGATAAACACAAAATCAGAGGAAAGAGTAGCAGTCAAATAGAAAGCACCATTTGGAGAATCCTGGAACAGACTTCACTCTTGGTTTTCATTTGCTTTCTGACTCCCAAAACTAAATGAAAATGTAACTGGTAAAAGAAAGTTCCTAGAAAGAAGCTCAAATTCCAGACAGCTGGTGCCACCCAGACACCAGCTGTGGGGAGGTAATAAACTGCTTTCAAAAAGAAAAAGACAGTGCCAAGCTGCTGTTGCTGAACTTGGGGGTTTTGTGTTTGCTGTGTTCAGCTCATTTTAAGGGCCACACACATCCAGGGTCTGTACAGCCCCTGGCATGATTATCCTTCTTCTGATTTCTGTCAGACTAGGTACCACATAACTAAAAAAATGTCAAGCAGTACCATGGAATGAATTGCTATGTGTCATTTGGGCACTGGGCATTGTTTGTCCATAGGCAGGAGCTCACAACACTTCAAGAGAATCCCCAGCAATCTCCACGAGGTGAGATATGGTTTTATCCAAATTTTGCCTCATTTTAAACAGCTGCAGTTGTTCCTTTTGTTGGTTTTGTTTTTCTTTTAGATATATATTGTGGAGCTGTATTTATGATGATGCACAGAGGCATCATGTACTTTGGATGTTACTTGTTGGAGGCAAAGACCAGAGCAGCAGAGCCTGGGGAGTGGGCAGAAGCTGGTTTTGCTGAAGCATCTGTCCATGGCTGGAGGAAGTGGTGGGGGAGGAAAGAAGGATGACTACAGTGAACCATGTCAGATGTGGCTCAGAGGAGACGTACAGCAGAAGCTGAGAGCATAGTTCATCATGGATAGGCTGCACTGGAAATATCTGAATTTTTCAATGGCCTGCTTGCTCACAAGAAAAACCTTATCTCTGGCCATCAGGTATCAGAAACAGCTGAAAGACCCAGATATTCAGGCTCAGCTAATAAAGGGTTTTGGATAGCCTTTTTCTCACAGTGGACATAACAGTCTATTCCTGGTGAAGGCGTCTGTGCTTTGGTGTGAACTGGACCTGTAACCTGTACCTCCAGGTGACTTAGGAGACTAAACAACATGGTCAGTGCCTGCTGTGCGCCACTGTGCCAAGGCTTCTACATCGTGTGGTTGTGCAAGTACCTGGTGACGCAACCAGTAGATGAATGTGACAGCTGAGCACACACCCTCCTGCAGAGTTGTACATGACCTGGTCTGCTTTTTGTGTCTCTGTCAACCATGGTTGTGTTGTAGGAAACAAGGTCTTTCAGACTTCCTAGATAAGCCAATGTCAGGTTGCTAAAAGACTCTTTCATACTACAAAGGTATGAGACAGACTCTGAAAGCAGAACATTAGAGATGAATGAGACTGTGAGGTTCCCTTGGTGCTGTTGTCACAAAAAGTACAAACTAGTTACTGCTTGAAAAGACATATTTCTGCCCTCCTGGACAAAGAGTTTTTACACATGACATTGAGTAGAACTTGCCCTGTTGTTCTTTTAATTTTTTTTTTATTTGTGGTTCCCTAAATTAAGTAATAAATCCAGTGCATTTGACACAAAACTTTGTCTTTCCATTATGACACAGTACTGTTAAGCATGGAGATTCATATTTCCTTCCCCATCTTCTTTTGGTTTTTTTGAAGCAAAGTTAAAAGTGCTTGCTTGTAATTTTAGCCCTTTTTAATTTAAACTGAATGTTTCAGGCTGAGCTGAAATAATGTCTCCTTTTCCTTTTTGCATTGTTTAGAAAAGTATTTTTTGTTAACTCCTCTCTGCTTTCAGTTGGAAACTTGAAGTTAATGATATTTGCCAGCTTTAAGTGAAAATGAGTAAGTGTTTCTTAGTCATTGGGTGAGATCTTTAACTGACTTTGTGCATTATAATCCTACTGAAGTCAAAGGAATTGGACTGATTTATACCAGATGGTTATCTGGACCTCCAAAGGGAATGAAATAAGTATCAAGGATTAAATTTACCATCAATACAAAATCTGTTTGCATTAGCGAGATTACATCTGTGCTTCCTCATGGATAAATTTTGTCCAAGTCTCCACTACAAATGTTATCATCTTTGTCCTGTGGATTGTGGTTCAAGTTAGCAACAGAGCCCCAGGAGGTTTGTGTTGGAGGAATACTTCAGCCTTTGGGCTCAAAATTTACACCAGTGTTCATGCAACTCTGGATTTTAAGTGGTTTGTTATCATCTGCTCATTTTGTGCTTGTGCCAGAGATGCGTCCAAAGACCAGAATGAACAGAATTAATGGGAAGATAATAGTTTGGGTTGATTATTTTTTGAGGATGGATGCAATAGTAAAGAAGAATAATGTTTTTTGCCAAAGGAAGTTTATATAAGAGGAGTATCTTGCATTGTCACAAGAATGACCACTGATACGAACAAATTGGTGGGGAAAGAACTCCTAAACCATTGCATTCACATAAGTAAAGTAACTGTTGCAGCTTGGAAAAGGAAACCTGTGATTTATGTGCACAAAATATTTGAATTCCTATTTTGTTCTCCTTAGTTATTCAATAATGAGTTTGACAGTTCCTCTGGATTTGAGGAGATACAGATTTTTGAGCTGGCGGGATGCAGTGCATGAGTTGATTTCCAAAGCTGTCACTGATCTTTGATTTATATTTGCTGTATTATCCTTTTTTGGAACAGAGAGTATCATCAAGCTCTTGCCTGTCTTGGCTCAGTGTGCAGCAGCATGTCTCCAGGATAATTCCAGAATGGCTTGTCCTACACTGTCTAGAAAAGGCTACAGCCCTGCTTCTGCCTTGCTTTGTTGTGGGTGAGTATCAGACCTAGAAGGACATGAGAGCTGTGCCTGGACCTTGCACTAGGGCACATGTGGAACCCCTTGCTCTCATCCTAAAGTTCTGTTGAATCCGTAGCAGGTGAGGCACTGGATTTGTGTCACTTTGATTTGGTGGTACTGATGAGGATGGCTCTTGCCCTTTTGAGCAGCATAAGCCTTTCTTTCAATGCACCATTCAGCCCTTTTTTGAATCTGTATCAGTTATTTACATGCTTGAGATTATTTAAAATGACAAGCACAGTGGAAACTGTCTACAATGTACAATAATTTCAAATTAGAGAAGAAAGTGAGGAATGAGAACTTTTGGCTGTAGTGTCAGCATGATCTTCATATGTCTGTGTGAATTTAATGGACAAATTCCTTCATAAAGACAATGTCCTCTGCTGCACCAAGGATGTCTTATTGCTTCCCCTCCATGGAGTATAGTAGAAGTCCTTCTAGCAGGGTCACATGGCAGCATCCTGGTGTTATCAGGCACCCATGAAACAAGTCTATCTGCCTTATTTCATGTCTATCTACCAGCAAGATCCACCTGTGAAAAGAACTGACTGTAGAACAGTTGGAGCATATAGTTATAGAGCTGATGTAGAAAAGTGAATGAATAATTTTTGGGCAGATTTATTTGAACATTTTGGGGCAATGTTTGTTACAAACCATGACAACATCTTAAAGCACAAAGGAAAATTAATGATTTGGAGTCTTTTTGTTGTTGCTGTTCCTGGAGTACTGCTGCTTCCTTATTCCTAGGGAATGACAGAGCCAACTGACAAAAATGTCCTGCTTATCTCATTTTTTTTCCTTTCCCCCCCCATTTCTCTATAGTATCTATCTACATTGTGCAAACTAAGTAATGAGACTTTGCCAAGGCAAGGCAGAGAGTGAAAGGCAGCTCTACAAGCTTTGGAATCATTTAGCATTAAGCTATTATCAGGGAAGCTTTTTACAAGAATGTTTTCCTAAGTGGTATATAAAGAATTTCTGCCCGAATCTGTTAATTCCTGCAGGGAGATGTTGATCCTCTATCTGATGTTTGTTTTATCTACTTCCTACCAGAGCATGTTGCTGGTATGGATGTAGATTATTCTCATATAGCCTGAGGCAGTTTCTTCATAGAGGAACTGTAGAGCACCTTGATAAGGAAGTTGTACTTATTTGTTTTTAGTAACATTGATGTTCCTTGTCATTTGTTTGAGGGAGGTGGTTGTACCTGTAAAGCCACTTAGAAAGATGCTATTTTTTCACCTGACAGATTCTTCAACTGTATTAACAATATGAAGAACACCAAGTCTTCTTGTATTCCCTTTTCTTGCTGAGATTCAGGAAATACTGGTGTGAATCTGGACTAACTGGTGAATTTTTTCACAGTAACACAGATTGAGAAATGGATACTAGAAATGCATCACTCCGCCTGCTTCATTGTCTTGCTTAAAACCCAGGAAGGAAAGGAAACTCTGCTTCCAATGAAGTGGAAAGCAGAAGTTTCCCTGTGGGCATGGATACCTGGGAGTCTGGTGCACTAACAAAGGTATTGAATGGAACTGCACTTTAGTCGGTTTTGTAAATACTCGTGCAATTCCTGCAGCCTACATGGGATCTCTGGTGAGGCCCCACCTAAGTATTGTGTCCAGTTCGGGAGCTCTCAACATAAGAAGTACATTGAGCTGTTGTAATGGGTCCAGGGGAACGTCATGAAGATGGTCAAAAGGCTAAAGCAACTGCCTTATGAGGACAAGCTGAAGGAGCTGGGGTTGTTCAGCCTGGAGAAGAGAAGGCTCAGGGGGAACCTCATAGTAGCTTATCGATACCTGAAGGGGNGGTGTCCCTGCCCATGGCAGAAGGGGTGGAACTAGATGATCTTTAAGGTCCCTTGAAAGTCCATGAGGTAGGTCAAATTGCTCATCATCCCCCTGTTTCCGGGGATGGGACATCCACTACCTCTATGGGCAGCCTTCAATTTTAGAAAACGCTGCTTGACCTCTAATCATGATCATGTAGGAGGAAAAATGCTTTTTAAGACTTCACTAGTATGCCAGCTGTGTCTGTGTTATGGTCTCCCACAGGGAAGAACAGAGAATCCCCATAAGACTTGTATATTTGTATCTCCCGAAGGAGATTTTTTTGAAAATGTGAAGGCAATGTGCTCTTCAGCATCATAGATTCTTTACTTGAGAGGATCTCCAGGTAAAAACCCACCTTGTGTGGTTTATGCTGGATTAGGCTTCAAGTATAAAATATCGGAATGACACTCAGGCAGTGAGAGTGACAACAAAGATGGAAGACACTCTATATAAGGCCTGTGAAATTTTCTGGTGGATGCACAGTGATTATGGCTACAAAAATAATATTTTACTCATTTTGTTATGCCACTGGAGTCTGCTGGCTCCCAGGCTCCCATGGGAAGCTACAGCATCACAGGAGGTCCCTAAACAGAGGTCTAGATCCATGTCTGATCCTGTTCTGTGGAGCAAGAGAAGCAGAAGGGCTTTTCAGGGTGTGCACCCTTTGGTCCATGTCAGGAAAACTGGATCTTACTGTGTTTCAGATGGGACATCTTGTACAATCACTTCCTTTTGGGAACTCTGGCCTTACTCAGTGTTTTGCTGTGTGTGTTCCAATTAACCTAAGGTTTGCTTTTGACAGTGCATGCTTGCCTTGTACAAGTCCCACCACATTTCTGTTACAAAAGGCTGATTTCACAAAGGAAAAATTTTAAGCATTAATAGCATTTTTCAAGATGTTGACAAAGAAAAAGGAGTTCTTTCAATATCTGCCTTCCCTGTATCCTGCAACAATGAGGACCACAACCTTGGCAGTTACTTAAAGCTTTATATTTTTAATTGCATCTTCTAGCTGAGAGGCACTGGAATCTTCAGTACAATTCTTTTCAAGGTGACCTTTGCAGAGCTGTGCTGTCTGAACAAGCCATGGTGTTACTGTTAATAAGGGCACTCGCTGGAAAAACAGTCTCACCCATGTTTGGTTTGCTGGCTTCCCATAGAACTGCAGTGGCTGGGAAGGTGTTAGTACAGCTGTGCAATGAAACTTTGCTCCCAAAGGTAGAGTTCCTAATATGCTTAAATTAGCCAGGGCTTCCTCGTTTAGTTTTTTGGTGAAGGGGAAANAGGGCACTCGCTGGAAAAACAGTCTCACCCATGTTTGGTTTGCTGGCTTCCCATAGAACTGCAGTGGCTGGGAAGGTGTTAGTACAGCTGTGCAATGAAACTTTGCTCCCAAAGGTAGAGTTCCTAATATGCTTAAATTAGCCAGGGCTTCCTCCAGTGATTATGGCTACAAAAATATCATAGAATCATAGAATGGTTTGGGTTGGAAGGGCCCAAAAAGATCGAGTTCCACCCCCCCTGCCATAGGCAGGGACACCTCCCACTAGATCAGGTTGCTCAGTGCCTTGTCCAGCCTATTCTTGAATACCTCCAGAGAGGGGGCATCCACAACTTCTCGGGGCAACCGGTTCCAGTGCTTCACCACCCTCACTGTAAAGAATTTCTTTCTTATGTCAAGTCTAAATCTACCCCCCTCCAATTTACATCCATTGTTTCTAGTCCTCCCATCCGTTATTATGTTAAAAATTCCTTCCCCAATGAGAGGAACATCACAAGTTGGGGCCACATCATGGTAATTTCAATACTGTGCTTGTTACCATCCTATTGTCTTCAACCAGAAAATCACCTACAAAGTTCCTGGGCAAAAAAATTAATACATTTGTAGCTCCAGAGTCTCTCGTACAATCTTAAAGAGTGATATAGAGCCAAAACTCATATTCTCTATGAAATTATTTTATATGCCAAAATTACCTTAGATCTCATGTGTATACCAGGTAGGGAGCCTGGTTTTCCTCAGCTGCTGGTTTTGGCTAACCACTCATGTCTAAGTAAGGTCAATGGTTACGGAGAGAAAACCAAATCACAATGGTGCCTCCTCGTCCTTTGTATCCCAATCATGAAAAAGTCAATATGAAGAAAAGTTTTTGCTCCACAGGTTCATGGCTGCTCTCTGGAATGGTTGCCAGCCTGATGGCTGGTTCAGGAGCCACTGTGAAATTAATCAGTGATGCTAGTTCAGTTCCTGTTGACAGGCATCCACCTTACAACCTCTACAGCTGGCAGCTTTGGTGGCAGGCACAGCAGAGAGGTCCAGGGCTGAAGGAGCAGGAAAAACAAACAGCTCTCTCATAACAGGATGTGACTGCCCTGCTTCCATGATTCATATCCTGAGCAGCATCCCTTGGACTGGTGTGGCCCAAAGACCAGCTCCTCAGCTCACTGCTTTCTTGTTGAGGTCCAGGAGGCTTTCTGGTATTACTGCTGTTTATTAGGAAACTGCTTTTGGCCTGGTTCTTCAGGAACTCCTGCTCTTGGCTCTCCTATGAGATAAAAATTTCTTCCTCAGCAGGGGCTCTCAAAGGGGCTTTGTAGTGCTGCCAGCATCACCTGGGAACTTGATGTAAAAGTAATTTAAAGTAGGAGGCTGCCTCATCTCACATTATTCCCTGTAGGGATGGTCTGAGAATTCATTAAGGTGAAATTTGGTGAAATATTCATTGAGTGTCCCTTGCCCACTGTGCAAATGTCTCCTTCTTTCTTTGCTGCCTTCTCCCTCAGCTTTTCGGTCAGCTGTGGTGTTTTCTGGCTGCTGAATCATTTGGGAAGTTTGTTGGGATGCATTTAAGATGGCACACTCCACTAATGTGTCTTGCTTTCCTTTCCAGCCTCTGGGTGCCTTCTGGGGAGATTTATGTTCCTTCAGAGCAACCAGAAAGTTTCCAGTTACGCAGAAGTGTCTGCTGTTTCAACATTCTTTTTTGAATAGTTGTTCTTGTTATTTACAACCCATTTACAAATATGCTGAGAAAAGAAGACAGTGGAAGGTACTTAGAATTGGTGTCTGCAGAAAATGAGTGTTTATGGTATACTCACAGCGCTGGAAAAGTGTAACTTTCTCTGATGCTTAACTACCCAAAGACAAGCTTTGAAAATACACAGCTGTCTTCTTCCCAGGTCTTTGCTACAGGGAAAGTTGAGAATTCATTCTTTAACATAAATAATATGGCTATTTTAAAAATTCAATTCTTCTTTTAGAAAGATTCTTTTTTTTTTACTTCTCATTTTAGATAGACCAAACCCTTGCAGGTCCCAAGAGGTTGCTCTGCAGTGACAACAGTTTTTGTAGCCCGTTTCCTTTTCCATAGCTAAGTTTATCTCTCGATCTTTCTCATTCTCATCCCTCAGGGAGATCTCACAAGATGTTTGTATTGTCTTTCTGCCTGCATCAAGAAGTTTGTAGAAATAAAATGTAAGTTTTTATACCAGATAGGTGGGAAAATATCAAAAAAAAATAGAAGAAAAACCGAAATTCCTTTCTGAAATTGTTATGACATTGAAATACAGCAGAATGTGGGGTTTCTGGGTTGAGTCTGTCATTGCAGAATAATCTTCAAGAACTTGGATTTCTTTATCTCATATGAGCTCCATTCCAAACCAGTCCCATGTCACTGACTTGTGTCCATTCTCTATGTCATTGGGGTGTCTGTACACCAAAAATCTGCAAGTAGCCACAAGAAGGCGAGCCTGTTTTCACCAATTCACTGACTGAATTTATGACAAGGTGGAGCAGTCATGTTGACTAGACTAGAAGCTATGGAAAGACTAACCCAACTGTTAGAAAGCAACAGACAGTGAAAGAGATGAAATTAACATTGTTAACTTTTATTCATGGGCTGATCTTGACATCGGTCCATTCCTTCCCTGCAGACATTATTTTGAAAGAGAAGCATCAGAGATGAAGCTTTGTGGAACTTGTTTTTTGAGGTCTGTGAGCCAATGCCCTCGCATGCTTTGAATGGATGGAGGTGCTGGTGCAGGAGAGCAGGAGATGTTTGCTTCTGGAGCATTTGCCAGTGCACTATCCCAAACTGGTGAGTCTACGTAAGTTAGTTCACTGTATATCTGTGGTGTCTGTCCAGGCCCCTGGGGAAGGTCAGGGTCCTAGTAAGGTGATTTCATCTGCAAAACCACATAGTAGGACAAATCTCAGAGTCACAAAAACTTTAAAAATCCCTCAGTGTGATTACATTTCATGGGTTGAAAAAAAGCTTGACTGGAGTAGAGCAGCAGATAAAAAAATTCTTACAATCTCCCAGCAGTATCCTATCTCAGATATCTTTTCCTGTGACATTAATTTTCTTGAGCAGAAGGTTAAGCACTTTTAAATAAATTATAGTGATTTTGGTTTCTACTGTCTGTGCATATTGCTGCAATTATGAGTGTAGTCTCTCAGTAACCCTGCTTTCATCACAAACCCAAAAAGGTTATTAAGTGTTCAACAAAAAAATTGCTATATCTGTGTCTGTGTGTTATACTTCAGTATCCTATAGAATCATGTATTATGTGGAATTGGAAGGAACCTTTAGAGGTCATCTAGTCCAGCCTCAATGAATGGGTAGAATGATATCCAGATGGAATTATTTTCATCCTTCTGTTCAAAGAGGGTCTGCTTACCAGGTAAACATGGAACAGTTTTTCCTAGAAGCTATGTTAAGATAAACAGAGTTGAGGGAACAGACTCAAGGCAGCCAGCATGGCTTCACCGAGGGCAAATCCTGCCTGACAAACTTTGTGATATTCTTTAACAAAGTGACTACAACAGCAGACAGAGGGTGTCATATATCTGGACTTCTGTAAGAAATTGTGTTTGATCAGCCTGGAGAAGAAAAGACTCTTGGGAAAAGTTACTGCAACCTTTCAGTACTTTACAGGGAAGTACTGAAAGATGGGGACAGACTTTTTAGTAGTGCCTCTTGCAATAAGACAAGGTGTAATGGTTTTAAAGTATAAGAGGGTAGATTTAGACTGTATATAAGGAGGAAAACTTTACACTGAGTGTGATAATGTCCTACTGCAGGCTGTCAAGAGAAGTGGTAGATGTTCCGAGCCTGGAAACATTCAAGATCAGGTAGGATGGGGCTCTGAGCAAGCTGATAAAGTTGAAGATGTCCCTGCTCATTGCAGGGAAGGTGGACTAGATGACCTTAATGATGATATGATGGTGTGATTCTTACCAAGGACGTTTACAGGTGAATTTAGATGGGACTTTTATTGTCTTTTTTAATGTTTGATAAATTCCACTTCACTTGAATAGGTGCTTCTAGTAGGTAATTTAATAGACAACAGAGTGTCCTAAAGAATGTATGAATTACTGAAGAAAAATATATCTGACTTGTGGTCAAGGTCTTAAATTCTAAGGCAACATTCAGATAGACATCCTAGTTTCCACCTAGGAACTTTGATCCCAAAAGCAGAGATTGAACAAAGAAAGATTTTAATGAATTTTTGTGATATCAGGGCATATACTCTTTCTAGATTGTATCTCTTGAGAGCAGGCTTACCACAATCTGGGCTAGAAACAGCCCTAACATTGATATTACTGGAGGGTTTTCTTCAGGTTAGTATTCCTACAGTTCACTATCTTGTGTGGATCTCACTCTGTTTGGCTCCAGAGGACATTTATAGGTGAATATTGGATGGGACTTTTACTGGCTTTTTTAATGTTTGATAAATTCCACTTCACTTGAGTAGGTTCTTCTTGTAGGCCATATAATAGACAACAGAGTGTCTTAAAGCATGTGTGACTTTCTGAAGGAAAACCTGAGGTCAAGGTCTTCAAATCCAAGGCAGCATTCAGATAGACATCCTAGTTTCCACCTAGGAACTTTGATCCCAAAAGCAGAGATTGAACAAAGAAAGATTTTAATGAATTTTTGTGATATCAGGGCATATACTCTTTCTAGATTGTATCTCTGGAGAGCAGGCTTACCACAATCTGGGCTAGAAACAGCCCTAACAGTGATACCACTGGGGGGGTTCCTTCAGGTTAGTATTCCTGCAATTCACTGTCTTGTGTGGATCTTACTCTGTTTGGCTCCAGCACACAAAGGGTGGCCCAGCTGAGCTGCCTGAAAGACCTCAGTCGCATGAGATGTTCTGAAACTTTCTCAGCAAGAGTTTAGAAGCTTTTTTGGTTGACACTCCAAACTGATTGAATTTAATGAGAATTTTTCCACTGACATCATGGCTCTGATTTATACCCTTAATACATAACGCATTGTTTCAAATGTGAGCCTTAATATCCTTATCCACTCTGCTGCTCTTCCAAGTTCAATATGAATAAACAGAGAGGGGAAAAAACCCAAAAAACAAGTTCAAAAAAATTGTGTGTCTGTCAGAGGCAACTCCAGATTAATGCCAAAAAGCAGCAGGAAAGGATATCTTTTGCCTAGGAATTCAGAATCTGCAGGACTCTCTGCAGCCAGATCACTGCACACTGAGTTATTTTCTATCAGAAAAGGCAACTAAACTTCTTGTGCAATAGTTAGACAAGTAAGAAGTTTAATGGACTAAAAACCTTGTATGTTTATGTTAATTAAATCTGTCAGATGCCGTATTTTTCTTCTATTTTTAGGCTGGTTTCCTAAGGAAATGAGGCTTTTACAGTTGCAATGGCTGTTTGTCCATCTGTTGGTCTCCTCTGCTACTCCCTGTGACTTTCAAACTGTCAGCAAATTTCAGCCAGTCTGGAAAGAAAGGAAAGCAGCTCACATTTTTATGAATTTGAAAAAGACTGGTGAAAACTTTCCAAAGGCTTGGTTCATGTCCCCTCAAGGTATAAAACTGAAATAATTTAGCCCTTGCCCTTTCCGTTTGCCCTGGTGTATGAACTCAACTGCCCTATTGTTATGTGAGTGGCTTTTGTAACAGCTACAGCATGGGCTGTTTCTTTCTCATCCCAAAGCAATGGGTGAGTAAAGGTTTTGTGGGAGCCAGAGATGTCTTGGATAAGGAAGGTTGTGCAGCACCAGAGGAGGTTGCCCAGAAAAGCTGTGGATGCCCCATCCCTGGCAGTGTCCAAGGCTAGACTGGATGGGACTTTGAGCAGCTTAGTTTAGTGGGAGATGTTCCTGCTCATGTCAGGGGGTTGGAACTTAGATGACCTCTATGTTCCCTTCCAACCCAAACCATTCCATGATTATATGTCACTGGTGACTTGCAAGGGATAAGAGGGGAACTGCAGGGCATCAGATGGGAAACAAATAATTGAGACCACCATGGTGAATAGATGATGGCAACAAGGGAGGGATACCTAGAAGGTATTGCAAGCTGGTAACAAAAGTTAGAGGGTGATTGTTCTTGAAGGATAAGCTAACATCAGAAAACCTGAGAATATTGTGTCAGGGAAGAGAGGGGTGACAGGTAACAGGGAGGGGACACTGGACTGTAGAAGACTTAATTTCAGCAGTGGTGTAGGGGAATCCATGGGAAAATGAGTTTCATTAGTTTAACTGTTTACAGAACTCATTTTATTAAGCTCTCTCTTGGCAAAGCTAGACCAAGAATTACTGAAACTATTCAGAAACACACTTTTCTGATTTCTTTGGGTGCAAATTGTACCAATAGAGATAACAACTCTCTTTCCTGCTAAATCATGGGCAGAAAACATACCTCCCCTCTGCTGCCTGTGTTCCTTGCAGCACCCATTGGGTTTCTTCCATTCCAGAACTTAGTTTTTCTTAAAAGGATTATTGTTTTGCTGTGCCCACACAACTGAGATGGAGCCGCATTGATTAAATAGAGCCTTTGTGAGCAGTTCCTTGGACTTTGTGAGGAGGATCCTTCTTTAGAGCTATGTGAAAGCTTATACTTGGACTGCAATCAACATGCCTTGGTAGATGAAGCATTGGCCGTCTGTGTATCATTAAGGAGCTCCAAGAGTCAATTCAGTCCAGACAGTAAACAATGAATTGCTGACACTTTCAGCTCTGCTAGGGCTCAAAAATACCAGCGTGCACATCTGAGCCCTGTCAGTGGAAACACACAAGGATTAGATTCTTTTGGTGACGGCTGCATTTTTATTGTGAATAATCTGATGAGAGCCTGATGGTGTCCAACGCATCCATTCTTGCCTTGTGAATCTTTTGCCATCTGAAATGTTGTTAGTTTTAATGACACAATTATCCTTTATATATTCAGTTAGACATGTGGGTTGGGGGTTTTACCCTTTTTTTTTATTTTTTTGAGTTATAATTAGCTTTCCTGAGAAGAAGCAGCTTAAATGCTTGGGTAGTTCTCCGAGAAACTGGGACTCAAAGAAGCTTTTGGGAAATGGCAATTATATGTCCATGGCTTTTATTTGCTATGATTTATTTTAGTCTTTGACTAGTTTGAAAGCTTCTGTTGACTGACAGAAAATGGTTTGAATCAGTGAAATCAGGAAATCTCTGCCTCAGTCTTCCTTTTTCCCCCACAAAAAAAGAGAACTACTTATATATTGACTGAGAGTAGAGTTGTATTGCTGAATTTATATGAAGTACTGGTAGGAAAAAATGAACACCCCTTTCCCCCCCCTCATCTTCCAGGGCATTGATTGAATTCATATGGAAATTTTTTCCTGAGCTTATCTAGAAGTTTATCTCAACAGAATATTTTATAATAGATGTCTGTGTCAAGGTAATTCTAACAAGATGGGACTATTTATTCAGTATGTCTTGGAAAAAAAGAAAAAACCCCCAACCTTTTGACTTATAAATGACCCAGTAACCTTCTTCTGTGTTATTTGTTCTGTGGTCAGCCCAAGGTGGCCCATGTTTGACTTGGGGATCTTGAAGTACCCCGTGAAACCCCCTGGGGACTACTGCACCTACAGAGATGCTTAAGGACTCTGTGATCACTTTAAACATTAGTAAAAACATTTACGGAAACTTGTCCTAAGTCATAAAAGTTGTTACATTTTCAAGCTTGATATCTATTGTTAGTTATTAATTGTGCTATGCCCTGGCTTCATGTCATTATTAGGAAAAAAAAAACCAGCAAAAAAGCTCTGATAGGAATGCACTGAGGTAAAGGCTCCTCCAGGATCAACAGAAAAAACCTGTGGGTTTGTCTGTAGCTTATGGTGCCATTCTGCAGCAACAAACCTGAGGAAAATACTTAATTTTGTGAGCATCTGAAAGGTTTTATATGTTCTGCTTGAGTGGGAAGTTATTATGCTGAAATTATTAAGAAAAACCTTAGCTTTTGGAGACAAGCTGGGAGCACAGCTCCTCCCCATATTCTCTCAGTGCAGGGTGGAGGACAGATTCCTGCAATGATGGAGTAAGGGATCTTCCTTCCCTCATGTGGGCCAGGCAACGTGCCTGCCCGTTGTGTTAACAGAAATGAGCTGAATAATGTGCAGCTTTCCTTCTCCCCAGCAGCTGGTGCAACCAGTGCAGGAGTCTTGGGAGGAGTCAAACATTGCCCCCAAAATCAGTACTTGCTCTAAGTTATTTTGCTCAAGTAGTTTCTCCCATCTTCAACTAACAGCAGGGCAAAGCCAGGGTTTCTACCACTTCTGGGTGATGGCAGCTGCTTACTCTCCCAGAATGGCCATAGCAGCTAGAATTGGAGAAGTCCTTGTCAGTTCCTCTCCCTCTCCCTCTCTTAAAACAGTGTATTTGAGAATAAGGCAATTGTGCTAGTTTTGTCTGTCTATTGCAAAGGGTTTCCAACCCCTTGGTTTAAATGGGATATTATTCACAGATGGAAAAGCTCATCTATTGGCAAAGGCAGTGATATAATTTGTTTATATAGATTCAGTGCAACTACAAGGGACTGGGAGAGAGAAAAGAGAAAGAGAAGCATTCTTTCACCATCTCGTACTTGTTACTTGTCAAGTTGTGTACATGATGACTGAAGATGTGCTCTTGAATGGTCAGGGATGGCATGGCCTCAAAAGGCAAGAGGAGACAGGGTGCCTGTCTTTATGGCTTTGAAGGGAATGTACTACATAGTTTTCATTTTCTGCAAGCATGGTTAAAATTAAAGGGAAAAAATATCTCTACTCTAGCAGTGGGAACCACACAGATATGAACTGAATGGAAACCTGTGACCTGAAGGACAGACTTGTCTCACCGTTTTCTCCAACACAGGCAAAGGTATAAATTAAGCTTTTCAGAAATATGAAAGTGCTATGTTCTGTTTCATTGTGTGCTTTCTTTTCTTTGCTTTAGACGGTCCTAGCAGTTTTCTAGAATCTCAGACCTGTTGGAGTTTTTCTCCCTCCCTTCCTGTTGAGGATCCCAAGTGCTTTCCCAGACTGACCTATGCAGCCTCTCATAAGGCCAGGTAAGGCACACACACTCCTCGAGACCTGGGTAACACATGGAGGAATGCATGTATGAGACGTGTGCATTTGTATGTCCCATTTGGCAATGAGATTCACAAACATCATATTCCTCAATATGACACTCAAGGTGTCCCTGCCCATGGCAGGGGGATTGGAACTAGATGATCTTAAAGGTTCCTTCCAACCCAAACTATTCTGTGATTCTATGAGCACAGCAAGATGCATTTCTGCTGATGATAAGGTACATATTTCTGAAGAGGAAAGAGGGCAGCAGTTCTCCTAAGAACCCAAAGGCCCTGCCAGCTGTTGTAGTTGTCACAGGGGGTATACCATTGCTGCAGGGCAAGTTCCACAGCATCTCCTGTGTGCACCTGCACCTGTGCACATTACTCATATTTTCACCCTCACACAACATGCAGGTACCAGTAGGCATCAGCTTGCTGCTAGTTGTCTTCTTCAGGATGCTGTCCACACTACACCTCCTCATCGAAAGGTCTGAAAAACCAGAAACTTCACGTGGTGCCTTAACATGAGGCTGTTGGGAGGCACAGCACTCAAATTTCACTTCCAAAAAACTAGGGTCAAATTTTGGTGTTAGTCTTAGAGTGGATTATGTTTAAAATATCTTTTAATCCCCTGGGAAGTTTTCCAGTCCCTGGGGATATCACTGCTTAATCACACCCTCACCCCACTGCGAGTTGTTCTCTCTCAAGATAGGGCTTGTTTGGGATCTTGTATGGATTTTTGTTTGCTTACTTTTTAAGTGGGGCTGTTTTCCAATTAATTTGGGGGTTGCTTGTGTAAGGTGTCTGCTTTCAGATGATTGTTGAGAGTTTTTTGGCCTAGAAAAATGGAACATTCTTCCTTGTGGTTAAAAGCTACAGTGCAGCACAGGGGAATGTAACTGGGAGAGGGAGCAAGGTATGCAAAGGAGAATGGAGAGCATAAGGGGTCTGAATCAAGGTTGTCATGTAGTCAGAGCAATTTCCAAATAGAAGCATTTTGGATTTTGCTTTTTACATGAATTATGATTTTTTTCTAGTGGAAGGAGGAAGGAAAATACCTGTTGGTGTGAGCCAGAGCTGATGTATCTGCCTCTTTGCTTGTTTTTTTCATATCTCAGGGCGCAATTATGCTCTGAAAGAGGAGTCTATCCAGAAATGTATGATGACAAATGCATCAACCTCTGCCTTCACCTTTACATCTCAGTTCTGGACTCAACAATCCTCCATTTGTGATACAACAGGAACACATTTTGTTCTGCTCCAGTAGCAGCAGTCAGTGAGTGTTATTGGCTCATTAGGAAATTGGATGATCTGTCTAAAGCTTTGGGCAGGGGACACATTTTTAAAGCAAGTTAAGGGGTGTTTGAGTGATACCAGCATTAACAACCTGCAAATTGCATATGAGGTGCACTGAGCAAGCACAGCATTATCTCTCTGAAACATTTTGGCAACTTTTTTAAAAAAGGCAAGAGCTGGACTGTCAGCACCAATTTTAGTTCTGCAGTGCTATGGCTTTCTATTTATAATGGACATGAAAGAGGTCCTGAAGGCAGCATGTCTTGTCAGTAAATTAAAAATTCCTTCTTATCTGCAATGTTTGCTTTAATTTAAATATTTGTCATGGTTATTGATAGCCGGAGAAAGAAGGAGCGAGGCATGTTTCACAGGACTCATAAATTTCCTATTTGTGGTCAAAAAATACAACCCTGTGTGAATGGTTTTGATGTATTATGGTGGCAAAGTCCATCACTAAGGGGGTTTTGTACCATGTGGTTACTTGTTGGCTTTGGATGTTAGTGCAGAGAGTCTGGCCTACCTTGTTTAAAGCAGCTGAGAAAATATGAGTTGCCTGCCTTGAGTTCTCTGCTCCTCTGCTGAGGCAGCTTTGCTGATGTCATCCATGAGTGGAGCAGGAGACATTCCCAGGGTGTGGAAAGACACAGGACAGAGCTGTAGCCATGCTTCCAGCTGCAGGACTGCCCATGGTTCCCTGGTGCAGGAGCTGTGTTGTAGCAATTAAAAACCAGGTTAGCTCCAACCACAGAATAAGCATTGTAAGCTTCTCTTATTTAGTTTGCATCGTATTCCTTTGGGCAACATTCAGAATCTCTGGTGCCTGCTAATTAATTTGTTTTCCTATACTTTACCAAGACTTGGATTGGCACCAAAGCCCAAAAGGGAAGAATCTAGCTGTCAGTAAGTGGATATCTATAATGAGTGTAAGGTGTGGATGGAAACCACACAGTTGTCACACAGCAGCTATGACATAAAAGATGCTGTTGCTTCCATACTGTTTCCCATAGGGGAAAGAGATATTTTGGGAGGGCAGAAGATGTGATTACAGGAGACAGCTACATGGAAACTGTCACCAAATGCTCCACGCACTGGAATGGAGTAGTGTGCAGAACCAAAGCTGTTAAAAATATTTTAATAAATACTGGGTTTATGTATGAATGACAAAAATATGTAAGCATTAATTAAACACAGCTAGCTGGCTTATTCAGCATTGTCCAACTGAGGAATACAGGATTCAGAGTGGGAAGGTGAGGTTTTCCTTCTGCCCCTGAACTAGTTTTCTTTAAAATTTCACAAAGTTGCATTTGCTGATTTCATATGCTTTCAAGCAGCAACGTGTGCCACATTCTCTTCAACTCTAAAGCACTGTTTGTCTGCTGACATAACATCCAGACCACTGTCAGATATTGGTTATAATTTCACATGTTGGGACTGTGGAGTGAAAAATCCAACATATTAATTATTAGCATTAGTTTTGCAGTCCCAGCCTGTTGCTCTGTCATGGCAGACTTTATAGCCCTGTGAGAGGTGGCTGCAGAGATCAAGCTTCTCTTTCCATGTCTGGGACTTCTCCCACCAGTCTCAGCCATACCCCAGTGCCCAAGGCTTGCCTGCCACTGCAGTGCTACCTTGGCTGCTACCCATGGCTCCCAAGCAAGTGCTCCTGTCAGCACGCTCATGCCTGGTGCCAGGCTCCTGCAGACAGTATCAGCTGTTGAAATAGCTTGGTAATGAACTCTAGGGCAGGCACTCTGTAATAAATTAATCTTTATGAAATCTGATGACCAGAAAGAGTAATCCTAACACACAGTATCTCTCTCCTTAGCAGCACAGCATCACAGGAGCCTGTATCTCAGGAACTTTTCATATTCCTTGCTAGTACATACTGTGAGCTCTACCCAGTTGCTTTTGTGACTCTTCAGAGATTCTGTGACATCTTCAGAACTGCCCTTGAAAAGAAGTAAGTAAATCTGTGCTTCAAATAGTTTACACTATAGCAGCCTTCCACTATCTGAAGGGGACCTACAGGATAGGTGGAGAAGGACTTTTTATCAGGCAGTGGAGCAACAGGATGAGGCATAAAGGTTTTAAACTGTAAGAGAGGAGATTTAGAATTGATATTAGGAAGAAATTCTTTACTGTGGAGGTGGTGAGATACTGGAACAGATTGCCCAGAGGAATTGGGGATCCCCCCATCCCTGGGAAGTGTTCAAGGCCAGGCTGGATGGGGCTTTGAGCAACCTGGTCTAGTTGAATTTGTCCCTGCCCATGGGAGGGAGTTAGAACCAGATGATCTTCAAGTCCCCATCTAACTCAAACCTTCTGTAATCCTGTGATTGCTGAAAAATACTTGAATGATAAAGCCAAAGATGGGATTATGCAGGTAACTAGTAAATAGTGAAGGAAAAATTAATAGGATGTACAATTTATTCAGTGCCTGTGAGCTCTCTGGCTTTGTTGAGTGAAGGACTGTATAGTTCATTAAGCCCTGTGAACCCCAGAAGGCAGATCCAGAAACCAGTACCTCAAGCCTCCTAGCAGCCGGTAGAGTTGCAGGCTGGTTGTGACCATCATTTGTGTGACTCTGTTTTCCAGTCCTCGTTGTGCAGCAGCAGAAATACCAAGCTGTAGTCTTCAGACCTGCACTGGAAATACAGAGACAGCCCTTCCTTGGAATGCAGTAGGAGGTGTGGGGGCTGCCTTCTGCTCCTTTTTAGCAAGAGAACATCTCTACAGCTCCCCATATCATCTTCTGCAGAATGACAACCAACATATGACTTAGGTTTGAAATCCTTGTAGCTGATGGAAAAACAATTAAGATCACATTAAAAATTCTATGTAGAGAGCCAAGAAAAGGAAGATAATGTCAGAGGAAAGGTGATACGTAGGACAGTATGGAGAAATCTCTTAAGTTTAAGCCTGTCGTCAGGCGGGAGAACAGAAGGTGCTAATTGTACTGTGCATTTCATTCATCCCACAAAGAATAATTAACACTTTGCCTTCAGTGAAATGAATGGATTCAATACCCGTGCTCTCCTGTTCAGACAGGAGTTGTTATATCCTGGATCCTTATGTGCAGAGGAATTTTACTGCTGAGTTTCTTCACCTGCTTCCCATTGAACAGGATTATTACCAGTCACGTGAGAGGGTGCTGGTTTCATCTCTATCGTATGTCTTCATCTGTTGCTGTTATAGAAGTTATGGACCTCTATGGGCAAGCATTGGAAGAAGCATTGGAAATGGCTTTCAGGTAAGAACATTCTTATATATTGCTCTAAGAAGGTAAGTAGTGATCATTCTTACCCAAAGAGCATGCTAGCATTGATGTGCTAGTGGGGAGGAAGTACCGTGCAAACATGGACTGCTTGATCCCAGTCTGGCAGGGTTCTGAGGTTTTTTCCTTAAGATTTATTTCCAGGCTCATCCATACAGAGAAACCCAATCTCTTGCAATTCACAGACTTTGACCTGCCTTGCTGCCCTGGTCACTGTCAGTCCTGAGAAACATTGTGGCAGAGCAACAGCTGGTTTGCAAAGCAAATTTTAGCCTCGCCAGGTCCAGTCTGAGTGTTTGCACCTACTTCTCAGCCTCCCACACTCCTCATGAAATCGAACTAGAGGTGATAGTCTTCACTTCCTTTTGAACTGGAAAGTTGTTATTGCATGTTACTACACAGCTAATGCTCTTTACTGCAAGGCTGGGGTGAAGTGACCCATGTCCATAAGGCCTTTCTATATCACAGAAATAATTCAGATTAATTAGTTGAAAATTACTGACATTCATGTCTGAGAATGCTATCTCAAAGTGTAACAGTAATGGTACTTTTTTGGGGACCTCTTAGTAACTTATCAATACCTGAAGCGGGCCTACAGAAAGGCAGGGGTAGGACTTTTTCATAAGGTATGTGATGGGAGGACTAGAAATAATGGATATAAATCGGAAGGGGGTAGATTCAGGCTTGACATAAGAAAGAAATGTGCGATGCATAGAAGAACTCAAACATTTCTTTGCTCAGTATGATGCTGCCAATCAAGATCTATCAGAACCCTTCAAAGACAGCTCATACTAAGGACAAATCTGCATTAGTGCTGTAACACATAAATCTGCTATTTTTTTTTTTTTATGCATTCTTCACAGTGAGGGTAGTAAAACACAGGAACAGGTTGCCCAGAGAGGTTGTGGATGCCCCCTCCCTGGAGGTGTTTAAGGCCAGGCTGGACAAGACACTGAACAACCTGGACTAGTGGGAGGTGTACCACTGGCAGGGGGGCTGGAACTCGATGATGTTTAAGGTCCCTTCCAACCCGAACCATTCTATGATTCTACTTTACACCCTCCAATACTTTTGCAGGAGTCTCTTTAAGAAAAGCTACGTGTGAGACCTTGGTGTTAACTGAAGTTCTTCATTACAATCCATGCCAGAGACAGACCAAAGAGCCACTCTTACCCTCTCCCTCTGTCTAGGCATACACAACATTTGGGGAAGTTTGCCTTAGGTTACTATGCTCGTGATGCCTACCAATGACATCAGTAGACAGCTGGCCCTCAGGCTCCCCCCAGCTGTGGCATGAATGAAGGAGCTGCACAGTTTCACATCCAACTCTGCTGCCCTGCTCCCCCACTGTTTGCTTCACACCAGTTGTGGCTAAAGGGGATCCTTTCATCCCCACAGTAGATTTACTTCTCTTTGGCACTTTGGGCGTAGTAGAGGAGAAGGCAGTTACAAAATGCCAGCTTATTTTCAGCATCACAGACAATCTGCTGCCATTTCCATAGCATGTGGGCTCTGAAAGCCATGATCCAAATTCTTTCCAAATGTTTGCATGGGCTCTTGAGACAGAGGTCCTTTGACACAACCTGAGACAGCAGAATCCTGTTCTCAGTCTCACCATCTCCCAGCATTCTTCTAACACCTAAGCAGCTAGGGCTGCTTGCAGCCAAGGAACATATATCTGCACATCCACACCTCACCTGACCTGTCCACTCCAGCCTGTGGTTTACCTGGTAGCCTCACAACAAAGGTTTGTGAAACTTATGTTTTTTCCATATGTCTCCTTCTGACCCACTATTGCATACAGCTCAAGTTGACACAGCAGTAACCTCTGACTGAAATTAGCCTTGAGGGAGAAAGGAGAAGAGTTCAGGTGGGCTAAAAAGGGTTATGTCAGACAAATGATCTTACATTTCTCGAAGTATTGAGACTGTTCTCAGCCTAAGCACAATGAGGTGTACATGAAGTCACTTAGAAATGGTCTTCTTTGAACCAGCCTACTTGTGGTTTCAGAAGAACTTTGACCAACCTATTTTCATTCACAGACTTCTCACCACCCATCTGTGAAGCTTTTGCTGCTCTGAACAAACCAGAAAACTAAATGTTAATCAAATCCAATAGTGTGACAGGAGGAAGTAGGGAAGGAGATTAATTTGGTACATTTCTGAGAGCTGAAATGGACACAGTTGCTGATGGTGAGCACAGCTGGTATACTGGTAGGCCCAAAGGGATGTGTGTGAGGTGTAAAAAGGTGGATGTTAAGGGGTAAGGATCAGGAAATCTTGCACATATAGATTCTCATCTATAAGATGACCATACAGTGTGACAGAAAGAGAAGTTCCTAGGCAGATGAAGAGCAATTACCCATCCCAGCCTTTCCACTGGAAAAGTAACCCATAGCACTGCAAAATGCTGTTGTGATTTTTGACACAGTTCCTGTATGGCAGCTAAGAGATATTTTTCTGTAAGAGTTGTGAATGCAACTCAAGTTAACAATGTAGGGGAGGGAGGATCTCCATTGTTTTAGGGACAGCAGAACAACAGCTTCCAATGTTTTGAAAGTATCACTGACTTTCATGTGCCCAACGGAAAATTAATTTCTCATGATGGGCACCCAAATCCACAGGCAACTTCTAAACCCTTTTTTTGGTTTTGCTGGTTGAAGTAGATGAAGTATTTCTAACGTTCAGTCCATTCTTCCAGGCACATTGACTTGAAAGTTAATCATAGTTCTGGCCCCAGATGGTTACAGTGCATCTGCTTCTCCATCTGTGGGAGTCTTAAAGGATCTTAAAGGATCCTTGATAGCTGTCCAAGTAAGAGCTGAAAAATTGTATCATATAAAGGCAAAATAAGAAGAAAGCATAATCCAGAATGATTCCAAGGGAAACAGAG
>VZTY01023260.1:76517-89944 GCA_013400935.1 Turnix velox | reverse complement strand
TCCTGCCATCCTGTACCCTATCTTCATGGAGTAGGAGGGCTGACCTTGGCAGCATCATCAATGCTGCTGAGGGTGAAGCAGCAGTGCTGCCTGCTGTCTTCAGGACAGTAGCCACTGTACCCTTCAAAAAAGCAATGGGGATGTTGTTCCACTTTCTGCCTTGACAGAAACCCCAAAGAAGTAGATAAAAGTGAATCCTGAGAAGCACAGGCTGCCAGAACAATGTGTAACAGCCTTGTTTATGCTGGAGTTACATTAAAAAATCCAGTTCTGTTGCTGGAAAAGATGGTCTTTGCCTCATGTCATTCCCAGCCCCTTGTTCTCTGGTTGTCCCCTGCTTTGCACTTGTTTCTTCCCTATGGAAACTTCTGCCCTTGCCTTCATCCCGTGTCTTGGGAAGTACACAAATCAGGAGGTCTATCCTGTTTACAGCCCTGCACTTGCACAGGAGGAGACAGCATCACTATATCCAAGAAGACTTCTGCTCCTTTCTAATTGACATTGGCTAGTGGATTCCCAAATTACAGGGGAGTTGAGTGGGTGGGATGAGCTCAAGAGATGGAGGGAGAGACAGGCAGATTGCTCTCATAAATATAATCTCTTTAGAAAATGAGGTTTATAGTATCAGCTGCTGGCAGAAACCACACTCCCATGGCTGCTAGGTCAAAGTTGAAGACGTTTAAAATATCTTCAGTCTTTGAAAGTCAGCAGCCTTTGAAAGGTTTTTTTCCCATTTTTTTTACTATGTTCAAGGTAGAGAATATCAAGAGGAACATACTGTGCCTGAAGCCATAAAGCTGGCATACTTCAGCCGGTCCTTTGCCTGTAAGAATGAGGGAGTTCTGACCCATAAAGAAAAGACTCACATAAAAATGCAGAAAGCAGAGTGAGTAAATACAGTGCATGTTCAGAGCAAAGGACAGATATGTTATTTTCATAACTGTTTTTTCCCTTTTTAGTCTTGTGTTTAGTTCTTCTCATAACTCTAAAGGGAAAAGAACGAGATCTACTGGTTTTTTTTTTTCTTTATGCTAGTGTTTTTCCCCCCGAGGCAGGCTCCAGGGCACATGAAGAAATTTAACATCTGAAATTAAAGAGCAATTTCTGTGTAGGAAGTAAACAGTAGATACAAACCTTTGAAGGCTCTTTCTGTCTTACTTTATTTTAGAACTGTCAGCTTCATCTTCCCCAGGCTTTGCAGAGAGCAGCAGTCCTGGGGCCAGCATGTCCCAGTCTGCCTCTTCACCTTGACCTTCCCACTTCATCTTATTCAGGGTTCAGCTTTTCTAGAGGGAATGTGGGAGTCTCCTAGGTCATATTTTGCAGAAGGAAAGAATTTTTTTTTTTCATCTGAAAGTAGGATATGTTCATAGTAGCCTACCAGTTCTGAAAGTTGGCTACTGGGAAGGGACTTGTTTGCCAGGGCATGAAGCAATTAGACAAAGGGTAGTTGTTTTAACGAGAGCAGGGCAGGTTTAGGTTAGACATAAGGAAGTTCTTCACCATGAGGGTGGTGAGGCTCTGGAACAGGTTGCCCATAGAGGTGGTGGAGGTTCCATCCCTGGGGACATTCAAGGCCAGGCTTGCTGAGGCTCTGAGCAACCTGATCTAGTGCAGGATGTCCCTGCTCACTGCAGGTGGGTTGGACTAGATGGCCCTTGAAGGTCCCTTTCAATCCGTGCAATGCTGTGATTCTGCTACAGCTTCTCTGCTGTACAGTACTGTCTCTCAAAGAACTAACAACATTCAAACAGCTTCTTTTATGGGACTTGCATTACTCTCCTTTTCTGTTTTAGGGGTTGTTTAAGAGGGAGAAAAGGAAGCACTTGCTTGCACCTTTTTCCTTCTTACACCTTTACCCCATGAAAGCAAGTAGCATAGTGTCAGGCACTGGTTTATAATTAATTTGCTGAGTTTTATACAAGAGTTTCTTATTAAACACATTTAGAGCACACACAGTATGCACTGAAAGAAGCTAAAGAAAGTCACAGAATCATAGAATGGTTTGGGTTGGAAGGGACCCTAAAGATCATCTTGTTCCAACCGCCCTGCCAATTCCCACACCTAATTCCCTACCTGCTTCTCCTGGGAGAGAATGGGTTTAAAGTCCCTTTCAGATGGATTCTGGGCAGAGAAGTTTCTTCCTCTCAGATGCTACAGATTAGAATTAATTTCACTAGCACAGTTCATTAAGAAATATCCTTTGTGATACAATTGCTCAGTCGTAGCAAATTGTGTGCTTCAAAGGGTTATTTACACATTAAAATGGTATACATTTGCCAAAGGCATGGGTTTTTTTGGCAGGGAATGCTAGCAAACCTACAGAATTAACAGCTCTGGAGATGAGAAACATCAAAGCTTAAGAGAAGGAGTGAAACAAGTCGTGGTCCAGCCAAACCCTGGAGAGAGCTCAGTGAGCTCCACAGTCCCTGGAGCAACTGTCTCCAAGAGGGAATTTGAAATAATGCCACCTAATGGAGAGTGGGAATCACTGCGGCAGAACCGAGGAGAAAAGCTAGGGGCGAGTTGTGGGGAGCTGGTTGGTGGTTTCCGCCCCCCGATCTCTCTTTGGAAGTTACGGTGAAGGCAAAAGGTGGAAGCTAAAAAAAAAAAAGAGAAGCAGAAAACAAAGGTTTCCCCCTCGAAAAGGTGCATTGGGATTCACTGGCGATTTTAATATTCAAGCTGCCAGACTTTTTAAATGAAAGCGGGAACAGCAATGGCCACCAAATCAAAGAGGGGATGGGGATTTGAAAACTTCATTCTTATTGTAGCCTGAGCAGAAAATGGCACAACATGAATCCATTTGAGGGGCAATGATTGTAAATGAGAATGGAAACGGCACAAAGGTAACCCATTTGTGCCCTAACAGGGTACCCTTGTTTGGTCCTGACACTTTGGCTCTTTATTTTGTTCAATTTGCCAGTTTCTTTGCTAGAGCAATAAGCTCTCTATTAGCAAATATTTTTTTAATCTTTGAGGAACAGAAATTTACACTTTAATTGTATTAATCCTAGTCAATAAATGCCTTTGAAACATTCTGTAGCATTGTGAAAGTGATGTTGCAGTGTCTAAGGCAATACCTCCAGTATCAGCCCACTCCAGCCTCATAGAGCACTCCAAAAAGTAGAATTAAATTTTTTTTTCTCCCAAGATGTGAAAGGATAAACATTCTAAACTGGGTGGGGTATGTGCAATCATACTGCAATGAGAAACAAGTCTTGAAATGTCTGTGGTGGGATTTGTTTGTACAAGCAAAGGGGGATGTATCCACAAATAGGAGTTTGCTCCCACACATTATTTAGCTGGAGCAGAAAACAGCGTGAAAATACTACTTGAATTTTTTCAGAAGATGAAGCAAGCTGGGCCACTTTGTGATGTTAGTCATTTCCCACTGTCCTGGGAAAGCATGACGAAGACTTTGCTGGTTCATAGGTTACACCTTGATGGGTTTGTATCCAGTGAGAAGAGAAGCTGGACAGGAGTTCAGGAGGGAATGACAGCAAGGCTCAAACAAGTTGTTGTGAAAAAACCTCCCGGGGACCATTGGAGAGCTGCTCCAAGGCTGGAGCAGGGCTGGAGCAGGACTGAGAGTAACTGAGGGCCAAGAGGAAAGTCAGGTCTCTCCAATCAAGTGATCCTCTAACTGTGTTAAATTTCTTTGCAGAACATTTGAATTTGTTTACGGGATTTGTTAAAAGCTGATTAAAAAATGTATTACTCCTGAATCTACATATATACTTGGCACCTTATCAGAACACCCCTAAAATCCCAACATTGTGTGCTATTTACCAAACAAATGACATTTTTGAGAGGTACTTATGGGGGGAAATACACTCAAGCTATGTTTATAACCTGCTTTACTTTGTTTTTCACACGAGATTCATGCTACATACAGATAAGAGGATGAGATGGGTGGTAATTTAGGGCTTGTTTTTTCCATTGAACACAAAAAATATTTGTATAATCAATGACAGAAGAATGAGCTATTTTTCCTCATTCACATTTTTCAACTCTTTCTGGTACTTTACAATCTAAAAATACTGTCCTTCTGCTGTTGTGGTATTTGGAAATTACTCACCATACGTGTGTCTTCAGTGATCTCATCTCAAATTAATTATCAGCATTCTGAGTAAAAGGAAAAAATTTTGAAAAAAAGTGAACTCTAAGGTTTGTGCACTGAAATAAATGCAGCAGAAGTTTATAGGAATGTATCATAATGCATTCATGCATCTCAGAAACATTAAAGCAAAATGCAGGTTATAAAATGGAGTGATGTGCTAACAGGCTGTCTAAATGAAAAAGATTATCTCTGAAGGCTTATACTTCAATGCAGATCTGAAGAGACCGATGATAGCTACCTGCCAGAAAGTAGGATCTTCCACAGAGCCACTGCAGGGTGTGACTAGTAATGTTTCTCTCAAGAAAAAAAAAAGGAAAGGGAAAGCTCTCACTGCCTTTTTACAGTACTTTATAGAATCATAGAGTTGAGTTGGAAAGGACCTTCAAAGTCTATCTAGTCCAACCTCTCCTGAAGTAAAACAGGGACATCTTGCACTGGATCAAGTTGCCCAGATCCTCATCAAGCTTGGCATTGAATGTCTCCAGGAATGGGGCCTCCACCACCTCTCTGGGCAGCCTGTTTCAGTGCCTCACCACCCTCATGGTGAAGAATTTCTTCCTAATGTCTAATCCAAACCTGCCACACTCTAGTTTCAAACCATAGTCCCTTGTCCCATTGCTCCATGTCCTTGCAAATAGTCCCTCCCTAGCTTTCCTGTAGCCCCTTCAGGNCTCTAGTTTCAAACCATAGTCCCTTGTCCCATTGCTCCATGTCCTTGCAAATAGTCCCTCCCTAGCTTTCCTGTAGCCCCTTCAGGTACTGGTCATAATTTTTTATTTATATTTTTCATTTAAATTTTTCAGTTTCTTACAACAGCAGAACTTTCCCTGATCTATTTCTTAAAGAATAATTATCAATGTTTCTTGTTCTTATATTGAGTGAGAAGGATAAATATAAGCAACCATTGAGTACAGATCACTGGGCAAGGACTTATGTTCTTACTGCTCAAAATCATAGAATGGTTTGGGTTGGAAGGAACATTAAAGATCATCTAGTTTCAACCTCCCTGCCATAGGCAGGGGCACCTCCCACTAGACCAGGTTGCTCAGTGCTTTGTCCTTAAACCTGGCCTTAAACACCACCAGGGAGGGGACATCCACAACCCCTCTGGGCAACATGTTTCAGTGTCTCACCACCCTCACAGCCTAAATCTCCCCTCTTCCAATTTACAGCCATTACTCCTAGTCCTTCCCTCCTGTATCCTATTGAAGACTCCTATCCCAGCCTTTCAGTAGGCCCCCTTCAGGTACGGAGAAACTACTCTGAGGGTCCCCCCTGAGACTTCTCTTCTCCAGGCTGAAGAACCCCAACTCCTTCCACCTGTCCTCATAGAGGAGGTGCTCCACAAGTCCAAGGTAGGAGTTAGAATTAAAAAGAAACAAAAAGCAACTAAACCAGTGTATTTGTCTTCACCCTTGATGCATCTCCACTGTTGTACTCAACAGGTTGCCATTCCAGTCTTCCACATCTTCCCATGGGTTATATAAAATGTTTGGAAGAAAAAGTGTTTCAATTATGGTTGTCTCAAATCAGTGACAAAGTACTCTTTGATTTCATTGATGGCAGGGTCAGTTCTCAAGGTAATACTGACTGACATGAGAACTTTCAACATATAAAACCAAGACTGTAGTATACTATGAGACAGTTATTCCTATGTTGCTTTTCTATGCATTCAACCATACCTTAATTCTCAAACATCTCAATTTTCAACAAAGAAAAATGAGTTTGTTTTACTAAGTGCTCACTGAGAGCATTTTTATGTTGAATTACTGTGCACAATATGTTCTCCTGCCATTTTGTGGCCGATGATAGACCATCGGCTTTGAGATCCAGGAACACTACCAAAACCTGAAAGCATTTTGGTAAGACTAACATATTTTTTGTAGCTGGTATTAAATCCTGCAGTATTTGTTGTGAAGACGGTGAGGCACTGTAACAAGAGGGGTTTTATTCCAATAAAGAAACATAAATTTAGATTGTAAGGTGCTTTCGGTGGAAATATCATCATTATGTGGTTTTGGTTTGTTTTTTTTTTTTTTTTCTCTCCAGGCTGAAATTTGTACACAGATTATTTTCTGGTAATAATTAAAGCACACGTTTGAAAACAAACTTACTGTGAGCACAACAAACCAAAGAAAAATAAACAAACATGTATAAACTAGGGCCTTGAGGGACTTTGGCATACTTATTTTCCTCCACAGACTGTATCCCAGCCTGCTTAAAGGAATTCTTAGCCTGGATGCCTGAAGCAAAGCAAAATGAACCCTCAATGGCCAGAAAAAACTGAAGTATAAGAATTGGGTGCGCCATATATGTATATATTTTAGAGAGTGTCAGAGCTTCCTTTTGCTTCACATTTACTCAGGCTGCAGAAATGTGAAAGCCTGTCAAAGACAAGAGAATTTCCCACCCTCTCCTCTAGATAATGGTTATGAATTGTTGTAAGTATGCTTTGGCATACTTACATTTACATACATACATTTATTTTTCTTAGTGCAGGAATCATGGGTATGGCACTGTCAAGTGACTGCTTTTATTTTTAAAAAGCCTAAAATACCCAGTAGTGTGTTAAAGTTCTTTGAGAAACATGATTATACTGTCAAAATCAGAGACACACACACTCTTCATTTTAAGCAAACACTTCTCTGGCTTGGAACACAAAGAATCACCTTATTTATAGTGTTTTGAGTGAGAGGTGCTGTAGTGGGTTTGCAAGGAGAGTTGACAGTGCTATTGTTAATCCCACTCATCAGTGCTCAGGGATTTCCCCTTTGGGAACCAAGTCCAACAAGCCTGTGAATGAGAAAACTTTCTTATTTGGTGACCTCTTTCCAGACCTGATCCTGCTTCCACTTCTGCAGTAGCCCAGCTTCACAGGCATGGGCTCCAGAGAGAAATACTGCAAAGGAGGGAACAGTAGATTGATGCTCATAGTATTTTGTGTCCATTGATTTGTCTTCATCACTATGGCTGTACACTGGAACTGTACCCAGGCTTTTAATTAGAGGATTCAATATTGCTTAAGCATATTTCAAAGGTTAAGTATGTGATTAAGTGTTTTCCTGAATTTCCCTCTGGAGAGTCCTCTCTCTCTTTCCATGAGTGCAGAGGCAATTAGCTCAGCCTGGGTATCTGTGTGTAGGTGGTTGGAGCTGGTTGCTCTAAGCACTTTCTTGGTGAATATATCTATAAAATATGTCTGGGTAGTTTCCCATTTCTAAATCTCTCACGTATTAAGCTCTGTCAGCCAGTGCCTTCCTTTACAGGTTTGACTTGCAGCATAAAAACCTCATTCAAACCAGCATTAGATGCTCCTGGGCATGTTCTGCTGCTCTTTTATGTTGTAGCTCTGAAGGCTGCAGTAGCTTTGTACAGAGGGTGCCTTCTGCTTCCAGGTTTGTTTGCCTCCTGTGTTACAACTAAATGTTAACATCTAGGAAAAAAACTACTGTGGATGTACTCCCTGCAGTTCAGAAACTTTCCTGTTTTTGAGAGGGACATATGAAGGCACAGATGAACTTTTCCATAATTTTCCTAGATTTTTCCTGATTTACTTGGGCACAGTGTGGTGGGATAGTAAGAGGTGAAAAGATTTTCAGGTGGGTACTTTTTTAATGTTGGTGGGAGATCTAATTTCCATTCCCGCCTTCTCCTCACACTACATCATCATCTTCACCTCTGTGGGCACTTTATGATTCTTCCTGGGGCACGTTGTTCCTTGGAGTGAGCAGTAGCCTTTCAGAAGGGGTTTTTTTTAATCAGGGGGTCTAACAGAGGACATATGGAAAAGTTTTGACTTAGGGAGAGCAATTATGTGCACCTGCATAAGTAGTTTGAGGTAGTCTTTTGATGGGCAACATGAAACTCACAGGTGAGCAAAGTTGGGATGTGTGGGGTTGAGTGGTACTACAAGGCTGGGAAACTCATGCTGTACACCAGAAATCAGGGAGGGGATGATGAAAGAAACTTTATTGTGATGGAAGAGAAAGCCTGATGCCTTTTTAAATGGAAAAGAACTATATTTTAATATGTCAAACATAAATATGTATACAGATTTTTTATTCAACTACACGGAGTAAGTATGAATAAAATTAATGTGGACAGATATTTAGTTTGGGAAGTCTCTCAAGTGAATAGAAATTTCCTGGAATAGTTTATTTTAAATGACGGGTAACATACACCTGCTTCTATCTCTTAACCTGGTTCTCCTCTCACACATAAAACATGCAGTGTATTAGTCCAATACAGCAATAAGTTGAGGGGCCACGGTTTGAAACTAGAGCAGGGCAGGTTTAAATTAGGAAGTAGTTTTTCACCATGAGGCTGGTGAGACACTGGTCCAGGTTGCCCAGAGAGATGGTGGAGGCCCCATCTCTGGAGATATTCAAGGTCAGGCTTGACGAGGCTCTGAGCAACCTGATCTAGTGCAAGGGGAGGCTGGACTAGATGGTCTTTGAATGTCCCTTCCAACTAAACTAATTCAATGATTCTATGACTCCTCCTGACTTGGACTAGGCAAGAATGGGACCTCTTTATGCTGAGCTGATGAACATGTTGTTAAACTGCTGAGGAAAATATTTTGACTGTTGAGAGAAAATGCCTGTAATATTGCAGTCAATATGTTCTGTAGGCACTGTTGACATTTAAAACAGTGGCATGGTAATTTGACAAGATAAATTCCTCATATCTCTCCCAGGAAAGCAAAAAATCTTTCTGGATTTGAATGGTGCAGAATCTGGCCTATAGAGAAAGAAGTGTACTTCCCAGAAGGCCTAGCCCATTTTCAGATTTATAGAGTTCACTCCCTTACAGTTTGATTTAAAATATTGTTTTAATGGGCCACGTGAAGGGTTCAGATGATTCATCATTAAAATTCTACTGCTTCTTTTTCTGCAAAATGACCAACTGTTATTTCCATTTCTCCAAAGTTCTTATGAGTTATAGCCTCTTCCTGGTGTAATCTGGAAAACAGTGCTGATCTGCTCCACTTTAAAAGCAGCTTTTAAAATATGATGGGAGAAAGTTACACACCACATCTCCTGTCAGCAGAAATGCCTCCACTATTTTAATCACAGAATGTCAGAGATTGGAAGGGACCTCAAGACATCATCCAGTCCAATCTCCCTGCTAGAGCCAGAACACCGAGACCAGGTCACACAGGAAGGCGTCCAGATGGATTTTGAATGTCTCCAGAGAAGGAGACCCCACAGCTTCTCTGGGCAGCCTGTGCCACTGTTCTGTACCCTCACTGCGAAAAAGTTTTTTCTTATATTTCTGTGGAACCTCCTGTATTTTAGCATGCACCCATTGCCCTGAGCCCTATCACTGGAGGTGACTGAGAAGAGCCTGGCTCCATCCTCCTGACACTCACTCTTTACATATTTATAAACATTAATGAAGTCATCCCTCAGTCTCCTCCAAACTAAAGAGATCAGGCTACATAAGCTGTTCCTTGTAAGGGAGATGCTCCAATCCCTTCATCATCTTCATGACTCTGCACTGGACTCTCTCAAGCAGTTCCCTGTCCTTCTTCAGCTGAGGTTTTAATATTTAGAAAGTGTGACACTAGCGAGAATCCTGCCATCATAGTCTTTCTTCTTGCACAGAAACATAATGAACTGTCTTAAGAGGGACTAAGATCTGATGAAACCAAATTCTGGGGAAAATATAATCCTATGTTATTCTATGGTGTTTGTATGTTTATGATGAAATTTTTCCTCCTATGCAACCAATAGCAGGTGGATCGATACCATTCTCCTCTTTCTACAATTGCTTTCTCTCCTGGAAGAATTATTGTATGACAAATTGCAGCCTATCTGTTCTACATGTATTTGATGTCTGTTTATCAATATAACAATGAATCACAAACTGCTGTATCTCTGCTCATAGACAAAGGAGTTGTATCATTGTCCCAGAAGGCTGCAAGCATTGGCTAGACATTCTTAGAGAACAGACCATAGTGATACTTCTGGGCAAAAGAGAAGAGAAGGTTCTAGGAGGACCTTCTAATGGCCTACCAGTACCTGAAGGGGGCTACAGGAAAGATGGGGAGGGGCTGTTTGCCAGGGCATGAAGCGATAAGACAAGGAGCAATAGTTTTATACTAGAGCAGGGCAGATTTAGATTAGACATTAGGAAGAAGTTGTGGATGGTGAGACACTGGAACAGATTGACAAGAGAGGTGGTGAAGGCCCCGTCTCTGGAGACATTCAAGGCCAGGCTTGGTGAACAACCTGATCTAGTGGATGATGTCCCTGTTTGCTGTAGGAAGGGGTGTGTGTGTGTGGACTAGATGATATTGAAAGATCCCTTCCAGCTCTATAATTTTATGAAAACTTTTAGGAGTGATGTTTTTGGTGTCAGCTGGATAGTGGAACATATCCTGATGCAATTGTTGGCCCCATGGCACAGCTCTCACAGATTCGTTCTCTTTTTATGGTTGATGAGAGGGACCAAGTTAATTGTTTTAAAGAAGAGATTTTTGTTAACTTGACCCATTTTCTAAGAAACATATCAAGCGAGCCACTCCCATGAGCAGCTGAGAGGATAGGACAGAAACTGGTGGAGTCATCTTGTGGGGGTGGGAGGTGCAAGGAGCAGAGGAGATGAGAAGCTCTGAAAGCCAAGCTGCCATGATGCTAACAAACTCTACTGTTCAGCAGGTCCTATTAGCCTAGGCACAGTGCCACGCAGCTGAGGGACAATGTGCAGCCAGCAGCAGCTCTGGGACTTCTCTTACATGACCTACTGTGCAGCGTAGACATCTACTTTGTGTTTTCTTTAGATCACTCCCATTACAACTGTTTTTAAGAGGCTAAAACAACCTCAGACTTGATGGGATGCACAGAGTTGAAGTGCAAAACAAAATATTTAGCTCATCAAACATAGGCTTCCATATATCTCAGGATAATAAATTTAATTAATTTATTCTTTCTGCAGGCTGGAATGGATTCGAAGCCTACTGTAGCTGCTGGACCCATTCCAGTGAATTCAATGGGTTCTGACTCAGGCTTTGAATCAAGCCTTAACTTTATACATTTTTGATTACTGAAAGGGTTCTAATCCCCTCCTGCCTCCATGTGTGCTGATACAGAGACCTCATTTTCCATTGGTTAATGCTGGCATTTGTCACTCAGCAGGAAACATGCAACATTTTAAAAGGACATGGACAACCAGTGAGTTTTTCTAAGAGATTTTGTGGGTACAGACTCAGGACACAGTTGACGCAAATTATCTCTAAAAATCACAAATTATCTCTAAAAAAGTGCAGGAACAGAAGCATCATCCTCCAGCATGAAAATATGTCTCTGCTCCCTGAGCCACTGCCAATGTCCCAAGAGATGGAGGATGAGACCCGAGGAGAACCAGATTCCCTGTCCAAGTACCTATTTCCAAAGCTCAGTGAAAACACCATGGGCCTGATTGACAGAATAAAAAAAAAGCAGGTGTTTCTCTCACAGCAGTCACAAAAAATAGCAGAGGAAAGCAGAAAGTTTGCTTCCAGGAAAAAATTTTTTTGCTCCTGGAAGCAGCGGAGATGGAGAGGAGATGGAGAGGCAACCAGGGAAGCTCACAAAGCAAAGGTGACATTGTACCCATAAGTCTGAGAAATCAGAAGGAAATATTTCCCTAAATCTGAGGGAAATCTCCTTTCTGTGTGTCTCAGCAACCAAGAGGCAACAAGTGCACACAAGTGAGAGGAGGCTGGCACGATACCAGCTCCTATATATAATTATTTGAAGAGATTTAGATGTGAGTGCTGAGGAGAGAGGAATTCCCATGAGCAAACAATGATGGCAGCTACATAGAGAGTTACTTTAGAAACACCCCCAGAACTTGGTTGCCTGTATCATCTCAAAAAGAAAACAGAGCTGATGTGTTGAAAGAAGAGTGCAAGGGTTAATCGTTTCACAGATAGAAATAACATCAGATCCAGATCCTTCTGCAAATACAGCTTCCAGCTACTACCCACACAATTTACTCATGGTTGTGTAACCAGACAGCTCAGCAAATGGCAAAGGTGTTCTTCAGTACCTTGTCATCTCCAGCCAACTTAGGGAGAAGGGCTGGGAAGGGAGACTTCACAAACCCGGGCACCAACAACATGGGGAAATGCTCTCAGAGAAGCCTACCAGGTCCTAGAGAAGAGAACAGGTTGTATTTTTTGTTCCAGCCCAAGTCTTCATTTTTTCTCTCTCCTTCACCAGCATTTTCATTCAATACTGGGGAGAAACCAGAAGCTACCAGATAATTACCACCAGCTTCAGAAAAGAGTAATCTTCCTGATGGTCTACAAGAAAATCCTGAGCACATCCTGAACAAATCCTGAACTTCTAATAAGCCAATTTGTGAATTATCTGTACAATTAGTAGTTTCCTTTTATTCAGGACCTTTAAAGGTCATAACAAGAGGATTTACTCCTTTCTGCACTGCCAGGGCTTGAGAGACATCATAATCTCGCACGGACAAGTCTCTGCTTTTTCTCTGTACCCAGAAACTGGAAAAATCAGACTATGGTTGCTGTAGCCACCAGTAAGGGAAGAACCAGTGCATATATAGCCAAGGTTACTGGTGAGGGAGATGTCTACATCTCATTAACATGAACTCATAACCTGGTCACCCAAGCTAGGATTGGGATACAGCAGTTTCAGTCCCCACTTGCCTTTGCTGTCCCATCTGTCCAGTAACATCAGCGTTCTTCAGGATTATACAGAGCCTGGTCCTCTGAGATCAGAGCTGTGAGTGGTCTCTCACCCCACAGGAAATGGAAGGCACAGCTCCTCACCCCTCTCAGGCAGTTGCAGGGCTCCTGGGGACCAGCCCATCATTTCAGAGAACCATCTCTGACTTCATCACATGGACTTTTGATTACCAGCCCAAATGTATGTGTGATCAATTACTGTTATTTTACTTATCAGTGTCCATTAACCCAGTAATTATTCTTGGAGTAAGAAAATCACCTCGATTGGAAGGGACCTTTCAGACCATCAAGTCCAGCCATCACCTCACTCTGACAAGAACCATTCCTAAACCATATCTCTAAGCTCTATGTCTGCTTATCTCCTAAATATCTCCAGGGATGGGATGGTACTTCAATCTCTTCCCTAGGTAGCCACTGCATTTATACCTTTTCAGGTTTCCGTTTGCCAGGTTGGTGTAGCTGAAGTTCTTAGGTGTATTCTCATCCTGCTACTTTCAGTCCTTCTCCCGTACCTAGGATTTACTTTTCTGGGTACACTTGATATTTCAGTTGAGATATTACTTAGTGAACTGTATAATGGAAGAGCCCCGATACTGGCTGGTA
>VZTY01023260.1:61623-76135 GCA_013400935.1 Turnix velox | reverse complement strand
TTCTCCCAGAAATGTGTGGAAATACTGTCCTCACCTTCTGAATGAAGACATAGTATCAGTCCCTCTCTCCCTGCAGGGAGCACAGGCTGATGCTCTCCAAGTGCAGAGACCATCACACCAGCAGCATCTGACTCTCTTCAAAGAGGTGATGTGTTGCATCTGGAGAGACTCTGGAGTTGCTGTGATCACATAGAGGAAGTATGCAGATAAAGAGAGGCTTCTGTAATCACCAGACAGCTATTAAAATTTAGACATCTTGATCCTGGGGATGGTAATGTGAATAAAAATTTTCAATTTGTGTGGATGACAGTGCTTGCTGTGAGCTGGCAAACCACCACTCTGCCTTGCTTCCCCACTCCTCACACCAAATTCTCCTGGTAGTGGCATCCATGGAGCAAAGGGCTGCTGCAGAATTGCAAATAGTCAAACATAGAATCATAGAATAGTTAGGGTTGGAAGGGACCTTAGCGATCATCAAGTTCCAACCCGAAGCATCGGGGTTTTCTCCTGGTGCCAGATAATAAAAAACTCCTCAAGCAACTCAACATGCTAAGTATTTCTCTAACTGTTTTTCTGAAGTTGCTGAGGGATTCATGTAGTGAGCAATGAGTGGCATTGCTCAGAGGTAGTTTAGTAGCTTTTGATCTTGAAAAGTAATTAATTAGACACAATATTGTATTTTGGCAGGCATTGCTCTTTCCCAAACATTTTTTCAAGAATTATCATTCTAGTAACTATACAAGAATGAATCAGGGACTATGTAAACATTTGATTAAAACCCATAAATCTGTATACAGTACACAAAAAGTCTCTTTGGCTATAATGCCTAGGGACAGGGTTAAAACCAGGAGGTCTCACTATATGATTATTAGAAAATTTCAACATCCTATACCCATCTCCTCATGTCAGAAATTCTCTTTTACCATCACTGCAGAAGATATTCAGGAGGGTAAGCAGGATATCTTCCACACAAAAATCCCTCTGTGGCTAACTGCAAAATCAGAGTTGCAAATTGGCTTTGGGCAGCTGCTGATAAAAATAAAAACACATCAACTAGCCAAAAACTGGTCACTGCTTTTTGTTAAAAATTTTTGGCAGATATTTGCAGTAGTACGTTTTAAAATCTCATGCAAGACAACTATATATATTTTTTTTTTGATGGAAAGAAGAGGACCCAAACAGTAAATGAGAAAAAATGTTAGATCACTGTCAGGATATAATTTTCCACATTTCTTTATGGCTTTCCTTTTTTTCCCCAAAGTAAATAGAAAAAAAGAAAAAAACAAAAAAAGAGAGAGAGGAATGACAATGCTTTGTGATGACTCTCCCCAGCTTAAGAGCTGCCACCAAACACCTGGTTTATCTCAGCTCCCTACTGGGATTGGACTTGTTTACTACTTAGTGCAATCGTGCTGGCTTGCTCTCAAGCTGTTGCAACAGGCAGCCACATCCTCCACTCTTTCTCCATCTGTCTTCAGACTGAAGCAAGTTCCCATTTACTAGACTGGGGACAGAGAAAAATTGGGTTAAGAACAAGACAGGTTGATGCTTGCTTCTTTGTGGATGCTTGGAGCACTTCTGGATGGAGTCAGGAGGAGATACACACCCATGAGAGAAGGACATAATGTTTGGTTAGGTTAACATAGTGATCCAAGACTTCTCCGAAAAAACAGGGATGGGACTAAAGAAATGTGAACAGATCCTTTCCTTCTCCTTCTGCAACCAGGATCACCTGATCAGAGCTGACGTGACTGGGTATGGAGTCACCAAGCAGGACTAAGTGCACCAACAGTAGAGTTTAAAATACAGAAGAGTATTCATACATTCATGAAAATATTGGTAAGTCAGTGGTATGCTGCCTCAATAAAATGAGATGTGCAGTATTTTCAGCTACACAAATTTCATTCATAGAAGAAAAGCTTAGAAGAATGTGTCTACACACAATATTTAGGCTGATTTTTACTTTATCTGACTATTTCTTTGAACAGAAAAAAGCATTTAAGATAGATTTTTCATTTCCTAAGCTTACATCAAAAGGATTTTGAGAAGCAAAGGCCACTCATTTTTCTGAAGAGTGTGGGGAAGTAGATCAAAAAGTTGTATCATGGCATGAAATTTGCTTCATTCCAAACTTTGATGGTTATCAGGTTGTTATGATTCTTACTGGGGAAAAACTTTTTTAAAATCAAATCCCAATAGCACCGTTTTGAAATGCTGTCTCAGGATTTCTTTATTTCTTGAAATACCTTTGAAATATTTTCATCACATTATTTGTTCTAACTGTAGTTTGTTGTTCTAATCTTTGAGGCTTATATTTTCACAAGGGTCTTTTTAGCCAAAAAAAAAAAAAAAAATCTAAATAGTTTCCTCATAACAGAGAAAAAAAGTGCCACTTTTGGTTAATGTGCTATACATTACTCGTGGCTCTTATAATTACTTGACCTGCAGGCACAGGCCTAATTTCAGTTGGCAATTTCAAGTGTTACCATAACCTTTGATTTCAAGAGTGTTACTTTATTAATATGACCTTACAGATTCCCAAAAACTAGCAAAGTTGAGCAATGTTTCTCCTGTCTTTTCATCCCTCAGCATAATCGTTATTTTCTCAGAAGAGAATCCTAGAATGGTTGGGGTTGTCCCTGTCCTATAGGCAGGGACACCTCCCACTAGACCAGGTTGCTCAATGGCTCATCCAGCCTGGCCTTAAACACCTACAGAGAGGGGGTATCCACAACCTCTCTGGGCAACCTGAGAGTCTCACTGTGAAGAATTTCTTTCTTATATCTAGCCTGAATCTCCCCTCTTCCAATTTGCATACATTACTCCTAGTCCTGCCATTATATATCTTACTAAAAAATCCTGCCCAGCCTTCTCAGGTACTGATAAATCACTGTGAGGTTCCCTGTTGGGAACTGGTTTTAGGGCTGTGGCTATGGATCTCTGAAACAGCTTGGGAAAGCAAAAAGCAGACCGTGAGAACATGGATGGCAGAGACTTTGTAGAAATCAACAAGGAACCTTCTGGCCTTGGCGAGTCCCGGTAAACATCTTTGGAGGAAAACAATCCCGAGGAGGTGAAGGAAAACAACCTTGAGGAGGCGCCACTGTAGGCGCTGAAGACAAAAATAAGATGCAGCTGTGGGTAGGAGGTATGGGGAGATGTGCTTATTATCACTGACCAATGAAGGTGATGGCAAAGAGCTAGTTCATAGACACTGACCAATGGATAAGCATAGTTAATGTAAACTGTAACACTCTATATAAGTGAGCTATTTGGGCTAATAAACGGAAGCTTCTTTATCACTCATATTGTGTGGCTTGTGGTTTCCCTCACCGGCTGGGCCCGCGCAGGACTTTACAGTTCCCCTGACCCTTTTCTTCTCCAGGATGAATAATTCCCAACTCCTTCAGCCTGTCCTCAGAAGGGAGGTCCTCCAGCCCTCTGATCATCTCCATGGCCCTCCTCTGGACCTGCTGCATTGACATCAAGGGGCCTCTGGGCAGCCTGTGTGACCCACCAGCTCTGTGCACAGTGGAATCTCATTGTGTTTCTTTCAGAGGCACCTCTAAATCCCCAGGGATGGGAGCCAATTTTGATAGTGTGCAAGAGTACTTGAAACGCCTGCATAGAGCCTGCTGCTCTGCTGTGAGGGGCTGAGGAATCCAAGCAAGGGGTCAACTACTTTAGATTTAGAAAACAGTCTGGTATTTAGGCTAGAGTGAAAACAAATGTTGCCTGCAAGAGCAGATGAGAATGCTGTCTTTTGCTTCCTGGAATTCAGGGTTGGCAAAGACAGAGTCTTCTTAATTCATATCATATCAAGGTCTTCTGTGCATTCCTTCTGAATGGGAGATGCTGGAAGTGGAAAGCTGGCTCTGGTTTTTATGCGTTTCCAAAACAAAGGCCTGTTGGTAATATTTTTAACATAGATTGAATAAGTGAAGTGAAAACAATAGAAACTTCTCCTAGGACCCTGCCTTTAGGATACTAGTTTTTCCAAGAGATAACTAACAGACTCTCATAGATACAGCTTGGCACATGTAACTTTGTCCTTAAGGGTTTTCCGACTTTACTTTGGTTTTCCAAAAAGTGGAGAGCATCGTGGGTGATCACTGTGACTTCAAAGTAAACAGACACATCCTCAAATAACCTTCATATGGTTCATAGAGCTACAACTTTGTGAATTTCAGAAGCTGTCCCTCATTTACACCAGCTAAGACACTGCATCTGTGAAGTGACTGATGATTTTATCTGTACATCAAACACAAGTTGATGCATTTCATGTAGTTGGTCAAACCCAGTCTTCTGGACTGTGACAATTGTAGCTGGTTCAGGTTCCAGGTATCAGAATAATCCCTGGATTCAGCAGACCACAGACCATGCCCAAATAAATCTCACCGTTGGTGACGTCTGTCAGGCCACAGAACTATGTCTGGCATCAAGTGTTGGGAGAAGGCAGAGCTTCAGGTGGCAACGAACACAGGAGCAAAGCAGAGCGAACTTTTATGTTGTTATCATTTTGTTTCACCTTGTGGAGGAAATTTCCTGCTAAAGATGTGAAACAGAGGCATTGGAGCCTGCTGGAAAGGGATCATAGATGTCCAACACCAACCAAAGTTACTCTGTCTCAGCTTTGCCTCCACTGTTTATCTGAAGAATGCAATAAAGCCTAAATGTCAAATTGCTTCCCACCTATTTCCTAGGTGAACCCCACAGAGCATTAAGGCAAGGAGTGGAAATACTAAACAATTATACTCCCTTCCACCCATCCCTCCCCCCACCTAACCAGCCTTTCTCCTCCCACCGTGGCCCCTTGGAAAATGCAACTCACCAATGACATCTCCTTCAACAGAGACACCAGGAGGAACATCCCACAAGAGGGGGGCAAATGATGACTGCCACCCTTCCCCAATGANAAAGGGTTGGTGTGGGGCAGGGGCAGAAGATGGGGAAAAGACAGGGATGTGGAACCTGCCTAGAAGCAACTGGGGGGAAAAAATTGAAGGATTTGAGTGTTCACCATGAGGGGATGAGACACTGGAACGGGTTGCCTAAAGAGGTGGTGGAGGCACCATCCCTAGAGACATCCAAGGCCATGCTTGCTGATGCTCTAAGCAACCTGATCTAGCGCAGGATGTCCCTGCCCATGGCAGGGGGGTTGAACTAGATGTTCTTTAAGGTCTCTTCCAACCCAAGCCATTTTATGATTCTATGATTTTAGATTTCTCTATACAATTCCTCCTCCATCAGGTGGTCTGCAAAGTTGAACCCTCCTGATACTCCAAGGCTACAGCCACAGGAATGTTCTTTTCCGTGTTCCAAAGCCATGAAGGCACAATGAGGAAAGGTTCCTTCCACCTGGGTTCTGCCTCAAGGACTGCCAGGTTGCTGCTAGTGCATGACAAGAAGCGTATCCTCAATCTGTCCTGCCCCTCTGGCCACACCTACACACACTGCGTGGTGATACTGATCCTCAGGTCTCCCCAGCAAGTGGTAAAGACCCAGGTCCAGATGGGTTAGTCATTAGGTTTCTCTATCAGTGTATTGCATTCAAGCTCTGACATGAAGATGATATCAGATATCTCTCTGTGCTGGCTCCTCATCAAGGAAATCCACAGTGACAGGATAGTTTGGATGCACTGCCTGCTCTCAAAATCCAAACAGGGTCAAAACAGTCACTCTCAGCACATTTTAATCTCTGCAGAGGTCTGAAGGCTTTTCTCCTTGAGGGGCACCCCACCACAGCCTGCTGTGGGTTTGGCTGTTGTGGTGTCTCCTTTCTGCCGCAGCTCCTGGAGGTGCCACAGGAGCTGCAGAGCTGGTGGATCTCTGGAGCTGGGCGGAGAGAGCAGCTCATTTTATTTTTGCTTCTGGGTGGGAAGCCAGCAGTTGGTTTTAATCCCAATTTGAATGTATCTCTCCCAGAGTCTGCCTCTCCTCTTGTGTAACACTATGCCACTGAGATATTCTGGGATACTGACTAACCATGGCAGGGATGCATTCCTGGAGACTGCAGTGAGGTGGGGTTTTTTTTCGATGCCAGGCCACATGTTTGAGTGATTCCAGCTGGGAAACCCACTCTCTCTGCTGGTCTGGTGGAGCTCAGGTTCACTGACCTTCGTAAAACCATGCCATCCACTGCAGTAAGACCCCCCCTCTCTGCCCCACATATCCCCCTTTGCACTTTGCACCCTGGTGACCTGGGGCATCACTCCCCGAATTTGGGAAGGCAGAACTGTTTAGGGGCAAGGATGGCAGCCAGAAGGGAGGAAATGAAGCTGCCCATGAGTGACAGCAGGCTCATCGTGAACTTTTTGAGGGATCCAATGCTGTTTTTTTGAAAAGCAAAATTGTTACATCCTTAATTCCAAATAATCCCCGCTACTGAAACAGGATGCAAACAACCTCCACTGTGATCCTGCTTCTCTCCGACTTTTCAAAAGAATCGAGGGGAGGTACTTACACAAGGTGACTGCCAACTCCAGCTCCTTATCTCCATTCACATGCTAATGGTGATTTAAACCCATGTTTGTCATTCACAGGCCCAAAGCAAAGCTAAGCAGAAGGTCTGTACGGGAGGGAGGTGGCAATTATAAACTCTCCTTTTTTCCTAAGTCAATATTGGGATAGGCAGCAAATAAAAAGAGCCAACAGACGGAGAAGGAATTTGAAGGCAGGAGAGCCTCAGAAGCTGTCAGAACAAGCAGTCCCACAGGGCAAAGGGCAATGGAGGGGCTCCGGCAGGTGCTAAGTGGGCTGGGGACCATTTGTCTCCAGGAAAAAAAAAAAAGCACTCGACTCTTCAGATATTTACAATGGCTTCTGTCCACCCAGACTGCCTACCTAACTACCTATATATTTTAACCTTCCCGTACACTGAACTTAAAATCAGAATATGTTGAGTTGGAAGGGACCTTCAAAGGTCATCTAGTCCAACAACAACATCTAGTCCAGCAACAACTTCTCTGTTAACAACAAGGCAACAGTTACACTTCCAAGAGCAGTTCTGATCAGCCTCCAGCCCTACAGCTGCTGATGTATCTGGAGTGAAGAGTTTCCTCAAACCCTTCATCTTGTCAAGTGGACTAAATTCAACAATGTTTTGGGAAAATCAGGGCAGGCTTCATAGCTTCACACAGGACACTGGAAGTGCCTCTGCTCACAGCTTCCTTAATGAGAGTTCCCCAATTTAAATCCAGAGAGTTGTGGATTTGAATAATGTCTTCTTCTTACAGGGGTATGAAACACATTAGGAGAAAAATAACTGAGTAGAGAAAATACAAGTTTGGTGATGGATAAGAATTGCAAGAATTTATTTGGATTTATTTTGGCTCCACAAATATTTTCTCCCATCACAGGGTGAGAAGGAAAGGAAATTCTGTATTCTCTTGGAAACAAGAAGAGCATGTTTCTATTCCCTTTGACTATGAAAATAGAAAACAGGGATGAAGTGACCTCTTCCTTCCTTCTTTGAGGTGTCCTTGACTGATGGACAAAGAGAACCAGTAGAGAGCACTCCTCTGTTTTTGTATCCTTACTACTATTCCTTCACCCTGCTAATCACAGAATAGTTTGGGTTGGAAGGGACCTTAAAGATCACCTACTTCCAACCGCCCTGCCATAGGCAGGGACAATATGCATGTTGCTCAGTGATGGTGGGACAAAGTAAGAAAACATGGATGGGAATAGGGGCCAGGAAGGTGAAGGATTATCCTGTGATTTTTTTCTCTGAAAGAAACCCCAAATGAGTAAAATCAGAACAGGACATTGTAGTACAGATCTTTCCAGAGCTGTTCTCTGGAGTCTCCCACCTTTGCTTCCTCAGCCCCTTCAAGGTATCCAATCCTGGTGGAGGAAGGATGGTGGAAAAGCTGATGACAGCAGAGGGTGGACATGTGGCTCACCTAACTGGTTCCACAAAGAGCTTAGAAGATTACTCTGTGAAAGACTCATCCTCACTATGATGTCTTTGTTCAGCAAAGAGTCCTCCAGCAAAAAGAGTGTGGCTAAGGCTTGATATTCATGTCCTTTCAAAACAGCAAACAAGATTTGACTCCTCCTACATCCCAATTCCACACAAAAAAGAGCAAAACACGATTTCCAAGTCAGTATTCTTCACACAACAAAAAGAATAAAAAAGGGGAGCAGCTGATTCTTATTTTCCCCCTCTTTTCCTGCACACTCTGAAGTTTGAATTAATTTGTGGTGAAAATCTGGGATTGCTCAAGAGAGTGACGTTTCACTGGGGCTGAACATTAGACCTGGAAAAAACTAGCCACCATCTTCTCTCCAACTGCAATCAAATTATGCCAAAATAGTTTTTATTAGGGATTCAGGCCTGAAAAATGAAGTGATGGTGGACACGAACTGCTAACAGGCAACTTGTTGCCTGATTCATGGGAGCTAGAAAAATGTCTAATAATTTATGAGTTTTTCAGCATTCCTTGAGGGGCTCCTAGCAGAGTTTGCTTCCCAGGGATAGTGAGCAGCTTCCTTCTGAAAATTGCTTCTTCTAAGTGTGCTGAGTTTAGAAATCAGATAATGAGTTTTGTTTCATGGAAAATACCTGTTTAGGAGTAAAAGCATAAATTCCTGTTCATTGCAACAAGCTATTTTGATGCCAGAACAGTGAAAGTCATGACTTCAGCAGCAAGAAGCAGCTTGGCTACTGCCACAGTGGCATTTTCTTTGTTTGTTTATTATTTGGATGATGTCCTGCAGAATGTTATGCGTGTTTTAAATGCAGTTGGCTACCAAGGGTTAACTTGGTTAATGGAATCAAAGTGAAAGTTTTAAAAGACTGCTGCCATGGAGAGTGAATGCCTTCAAAGTGCCTATAGCATATGTTATTTAAAAGAGCACTGAAGCAATGCTCTGGTTTGAATTATTTTTCTTCACAGTACTTCTCTAACTTCCCTGCCAAAGAAAAGCCTTACAGAGCCAATTTTTTAATCTTAATTAGAGCAGATTCAATCTGGAATATTTTCCTTGAAGCGAGCTACACCAGATTTACACAAAGCAAGATCTGTCCCAGTTTCTGTGTTCAAATCTTTCTTGAAAGATGATTTAGGTTAAAACCCAGAGCATCTGGCTGAAACAGATTTCAAGAATCAAAATAGTCAAGCAATTCAGGAATAGTCATCAATTCAAGAATCAAAACCTACCTACATGCTGCTGCTCTTGAGCCACATTAGTGTCACTATCTGAGTTAAGCTGTGGATGTAACTTCCCATCCGTGGCCATGACTGTGGGGAAGGGTCTTAAATATGTATTTTTCTCTCATATAATTTTCTCCTTTCTTCCTCTGCAACCACCTTGCTCAAGCAGGTTCTAGCAATAGTAATTAAAGGAGTGATGGCAACTGATGGGTAAGTAAATGTGTAACTGAAGCAGAAAGTGCCCCCTGCAGAATTAGGTGAGGCACAGTATGAGACTTGGTGACTTGAGACAGAAGGCAAAGCTCCAATAGACTTTCTAGAAACTACAGAAAAGAGAGGACTATTTTCCCCTGACTTTTCATTGTGTCAGTCTCCCCTGTTTCTCATCTAAAGAAACAATGAAAACTGAAAGCATGGACTTTGGTCACAGAAAACTGAGTGAGTGGGCTTTTGGTCACTGCCACTTTTGTAATAACTCTAGGTATGTTTGTTGCCTGCTCAATTTTTTCCATATGGACGAGGATTACGGACCTAACCTCACTCTTGTCTTTGAGTAGAGGAAGCACATAGCATTGGAAAAAGAATGACAAAGTGACTCACATCCCCTGCCAACACACCTTCTCCAGTACAGTCTTGGTAAATAAAAGTGAATCTCTGAATTCAAGGGCAAAGGAAAAAGACTAAATTTCAAGGTCCAGACCTTTTGTCTGACTCTGCCAATATTAATATTGATTCTCGCAATTCCTGATGGCAAATCAGGGGTTGTTTTGGAAAGTGCTGGGTGAAACTTGCAACCTCCACTATGCCCACTGTATTCAGTTCTGCAAGCTCTTTTCCTCATCTTTATCCTTGGATCGGGGAAGACCCATGCTCAGTATCTCTCCATGCCACAGAAATAGAGGGGTGGTGGTTTGTTTGTGATGGCATTTTGGAGCATGAAACATCCAGGGAGGAGAGGGATCATTTTTAGGAAGCCAATTGCAATTTAGATATCTGTGCCACAGCTTCAGATATTCTACAGCAAACCAATCTGAAGGGATGTATTGGTAATCATTAAGTATCAGAAGGATACCTCTTGAGGGATGAGACATAAAAATGACATCCCCTATCTGGATCTTGGGCAATTCATAGACAGACAAAGTCTCTCCTGAGTTTGGCACCTGGCAATACTCAGCCTACCTTGGCTCTTCTGTGCTGGTGGGAGGACATATTGTGTCCAATTCTGGTCCCTTCAGTTCAGGAAGGAAAGGGAACTGCTTGAGAGAGACCAGTGCAGTCATGAATATGATGAAGGGATTGGCGCATCATCATTACAAAGAATGGCTGAAGGAGATGGGTCTCTTTAGCTTGGAAAAGAGGAGACTGAGGGGTGACCTCATTAATGTTTACAAATATGTAAAGGGTGAGTGTCAGGAGGATGGAGCCAGGCTCTTCTCAGTGACCTCCAATGATAAGACAAGAGGAAATGGGTACAAGCTAGAACATAGAAGGTTCCAGAGAAATGTAAGAAAAAACGTTTTCACAGTGAGGCAGATAGAACACCAGAATAGAGTGCTCGGAGGGGTTGTGGAGTCTCCTTCTCTGGAGACATACAAAACCCATCTGGACGAGTTCCTGTGTGACCCGATCTAGGTGTTCCTGCTCTGGCAGAGAGATTGGACTGGATGATCTCTTCAGGTCCCTTCTAATCCCTGATATTCTCTGATCCTGTGACATGGCTGGTCCAGGCATGTGTGGGAACAGATGGTGACAAAGATCATGCCCATCCTGTCAAAGATTGCTATGACCACTACTTCCTGAGTGGGCTCTGAACCAGCCAGCTCCCCTGTGAAGATCTCAGGGTTGAATCCTTGGTCATAGCAGCACATGGGGACTAATCTGGCCCTAACAGCAAATAGACACAGCACCACAGCAGCCTGGTCTGGCTGTGTTTGTGCCATGGTCTAATCCATTAACTGCTGCAGCTTTGAAGAATAAAGGTAGAGATAATCCTCTCGAGAGTTGGGAACCAAAATCAAACCTGTGCTGAATCAGTGGAGGAGGTTCTGTGATTTCCAAAGGAAAACTTCTCGTCTGTGGGGCAGGAGAAGTTGCTCCCTCTGCTTTATTGGCACCCTGCTGCATCCTCCCAGCAGCTGACGCTGAGCTGAGACTGAGCAGGACTGGACTTGCAGGGACCTCAGCTTCTCGGGGACGGGAGGAAGACCCTGCTTCACCATCCTCGCCATCTTTTCATTAACAGCAGAGAGAAACACCAAAGGCTGCCTGTGCCCCGGACGGGCTGGGCTCGCTCCTCCCGTGGGCTGCGGTGCCCTCTAGTGAGTGTCGCGGGTGGCGGTGGGCATCGCCTGAGATCCCCGCACCGAGAGCGGTTCTGCGTCCCCGTCCCATCCGTAAGTTTCGTCCCAAGGAGATGGGTGGGGGAATGCGGGGCAGAGCAGAGCGTGGAGTAAGGTGAAGGGCCAGTTGCAAGAACAGCCCGTTTTCCCCTTGCCTTTGGGCTTATCTCCCCTCAAAACCGGACCAGAGAAGTCTGTTTCATCTGTCCCAGTAAAAAAGTCGCGTCGGGAGCAGAAGAAAAAACAAAGCCTGGATTTTTTCGTGGTTTTTTTTCTTCAAAGAATGAGGCTTCCGCGGCTGTTTCGGCATCATTTAACGGCGAGAGCCAAATGCAACAAAGAAAGCAAAACAAACAGTTCGACGTGGCGGCAGCCGCGGTCTCAGTGGGGAAAAGGAGGGACACGGGGAATTACCTGAGCCTGGAGCGTAGGGGATCAAAATCATGGCTGGGGAGGGTGGGGGGGAGGCAGACTGGGCAGGGGTAGTTTCTTTTGTCTGGCTCCTCGCTCTCCCGGTGACGCGGCATCCCTGCTATTGAGCGCCAAAACATGTTGACCAAACAAAATGTAGGAACACGGAGCTGTGGAAAGAGGGAAATACATTAAAAAAAACACCCAAAAACCAGCTTGGCAGGACTGTGAGCGCACACGAGACCCTCCTGCGGGCAGCCCACATCTCCCGGGGGGGCTGAGGGGGTTTGTCTGTTCCCCGACTTGCTTCCCTTCTACCTCAGGAAGCCCACACCACTGTATTCTCCTCCCTCTGCGACAGACACGAGCACGGATTTACAGCGACAAGAGATGAGAGATCGCTCCTCTTTCTCCTTCTCTCGGGGGAGGGGAGGATTTGGTTTGAGGGGTCTCCACGCCAGGCTGGAGATATTCTTCTCCAGGCAGCGGGGAGCCCGGCTGCAAGAAAAAAAAAGGGTGAGCGGCTGACCCCCCGCACCTCTGCAACGCTCGCGATGTAGGGAACGATAATCAAACACAGACCTAGCCTTCCCGAAGAGACAAAAAGGGAGTGTGTGTTTGTCCCGAGCTGGGGGAGCCCCTTCTCGCCTCACAGGAGGCCGCTGGGACCCCGCATAAAACATCCATGAAGCTACTTAATATCTCCCAGCTCACCCTTGGGAGAAAGCCGCAGGAAAAGGCTCATTATTTGCAGCAAATTGTGATTCCTGGAGGGTGGAGGCTGCCTGAAGGGGCTGCTCTCAAGCCCCCAGCCTTCTACAGAAAGCCTTCGAGGAAGGAAGGAGCTGCCCTCCAAAAACGCACCCTGTCGGGGCCCACAGTCCGGACCCACCAGTGCTAAGGGCCCATGAGGGGAACTTGAGGGACACCCCCCTACACACATAAACAAGCGAGAGAGGATCTCGCCTGGACGCCACAGTTTTGTTTAAGATGTGCAGTTACCATATGTTGCGGCGTAAACACAGGCGAAGGGGACGCCTTCGGGGAAGGAGAGGGTGGGAGGGGAGGAGAAGGGGCCGCAGGGGGTTAAAACCCCTCCCCCCACATCCCCTGCCTGTCCTCTCGCTAACCCCGAGTCCCCTGCACCCCCCTGGACGGGACCCCCCTACGCTCTGGATTCCCTCCTTGAGACTCTGTTTTATCCCGACGGGACCAATCTACCACCGGCCGGGGAAACCACGTCGGGAAAAGTATCGCCGCTCCTCTCGGAGAGGCCCCGGACGACAGAACATCACCATCCCCGGTCCCTACAGCGCCCAGTTTTGCCCGTCCCCCATCTATTTGCAAGTTTTCACTGGGTCTTGTGAGATCCCACGTGGAAACCGTTAACGACGGCTCGATAATGATCACGACAAAGACATTATTCAAATGAAGCAGGTAATTGCAACCAGAAGGCGCCTTCTCTCCGTCCCTGTGCCTTTTGCTCCTTTTTTTTTTTTTTTTTTTTTTTTTTTTGGTCCATATCTGGGGCTCCCTAAAANNNNGGCCTATACTGGCGGTCCTTAAACTAGGAATCGCCTCCGCCGCCCCGCGCGTTGAGCCAGCCATAGGAAATCACGGCGGGGCTCCCCTCGGAGCTCACGGGCCGTTGTGTGAACCCCGAGCATCTTCGCGGGGATGAAATCTGTAGCTCCGACCCTAAGTCATGATAACACTATTTTCTTCTTCACAAATTAAGGGATGCAGACTGCTGGATGCGATATTTCCACCCAGCAGACAGCTCTAGGGTGATGCGTTGGGGTTTTTTTGGTTTTGTTTTTCTTCCTGTGTTGTTGACATTTAAGTTTTTTTTTTCCTTTTTTTTTTTTTTTTTTGTTCCCCCCCTCCGTGCTTTCGACTGACTTTGTTGTTTACTCTCCAGCATTACGGTATCCTGTTAGCATTCTGACCAAGGGCTGCTCGCAGATCTGACTCCGATGATTTCCTGCAGGAACATGTGGAAGCAATAGCGGGGTTGTGCTGTCACCCCAGCCGAGGATGCGTGAAGCGGAGGGTGGGGAAAGGGCCGGCAGCAACTATCCAGGGCAGGGTACCTCAGCCTGAGCTCTCTTTTCACGGGAGCCCGTTCTCCTTTCTCGCCCCCAACTTCTCCCCTCCTTCGCCCCCTTCATTCCCTTTAGGGCGTCTTCGCTTCGGAGCCTTAATTCTCCTTCGCTTAGGAAAGGGGGAAAAACACTGGATCCTAGCGCTTGACTTTGGGGACAAATTTTCTTTTGTTTATTATTGGGAGTGAAAAATGCGGGGAAGAAGAGCGGGGAGGGGAGAAGCCCCAGGAAGCAGCTCTTGGGTCGGTGCCCTCCCCACACTCCCCAGGAGGCTAGGGAGCAGGCAGGGCACCCAGCTCCCCTCCTTTCCTGGGCTTGCAGTGCCCCCCCTCCTTCGGATGCCGCATCGTCCCTTCTTTCCGCAGGGAAATGGGTCTGCGACGGCAGCTCCCCCCGCTTACTTCCCCCGTCCCACCCCCTTATCGCTAGCAGATAGCGAGTGCCAGCAAAGCTAGAGATACTCCCAGTGTTGGCTGCCCGGCGGGGATCAAAGCTCCGT
>VZTY01023260.1:42753-60464 GCA_013400935.1 Turnix velox | reverse complement strand
TTGAGCGGGGAGCCTGGCGTCCCGTCGGGGCGCGGCGGCGAGCAGCGCGGGCAGCGCTAATGACAAACACATTGACGGGGACGGCGGGGGCCACCGCGCCGCATTCCTGCCGCCATGGGGGAAGGGGTAGAGGGGGGGGTGGGAAAGACCCGTCGGGGTTATGCCGAGTAGCGGGGAGACGAAGTCAGGTATGGTCGCGCCATCTCTTCTCGCATCCCTTGCTGCCTTCTCCCCGCTCTTCCCCCATTCCTTCCCCCATCCTTTGTTTTTCACCACTTTCCCGTCTTCAGATCCCCCTTCCCCACCTCACTCCCCATGTCCGGGTAGGTTAAAATGCCCGAAGATCCCAGAGAGGGGCACGCACGCAACCAGCTCCCCCACCACACCACAAAGCAACCCGATCTCCATCTCTGCGCGCCCCGTCTTTATTTTTACACGTCTCAACGGAAGGGAAGACGCTGAATTTAGGCAGGACTTGTACCTGGAGCCTTTCCAGCTTACAGCTCCCTGCTCTAGACCGCTGGAACCCACCGCCTTCTGCCCTAGGGGAAGGCAGAAAGTATTCGTCGCCACCGTTTGGATTTGGTCAAGCCAGGAGGCTGCAAACTCGCCAGCCTCTTGCCAGGCTGGAGTCCCCTGGAAAAGTCCTAGGAGCGAGTAGGAAATGGCTTTTTGGCTGGCCGCGGAGTTGCTCAACATTTTTGGAAGCGGATCCCTCAGCCCAGGAGCAGTTCCAGAGAACAGGACTTGGACATCTTCGGTTTTTTTTTCTTCATTTTTGTTCTTCCTCTCTGGAGCCAACAGCGACAGCTCTAGCGAGGCGGCGTCAGCAGCAGGGAGCCTCCAGGGCGCAGTTGTCAGCCCCCAGGGCTTGCCCACATACCGGTTGGGAGGCAGTTACGGGGCAGAAGGGGAGGAGAGATGCCCTGGCCATCACCCGCAATGTTATGGCCACCACCTGCGCCGGGACCACATTTCTAGAGCCCCTCGACGGCATTTTCAGCGCGTATCCAACTCCCCAAAGCTCCTCCGGGCCCCAAAGCTGCACGCCCGAGGGCATCGCCTCGCCCCAAGTGGGTCCCCAAGGCTGCGGGCAGGTGGCTTTTCCTCGGTCCCACAGCTCCGAGCTGCGATACAACGTCTGTCATCCCCATCCCGGCGGCTCTCCTACCCACCTCCTGCCGAGACGCCCCCGCCCTGGGGGTCCGCGCTTCGCCCGGCCATTCGGGCTAGGGTAGAAACCCTCGGGGGGATGCAGCGCCGGCAGAATTAGCCACACCCGGAGGGAAACACGGCTTTGCTTTTGTCTCTCTTAATGTCTCCAAGCCCGCTTTTCTTTTTTTCCTCTTGGCTACCTCACACTTTTTTTTTTTTAAAAAAGACGGTTCAACTTGGCAAAGGCTTTCCTATTGTTTCGCAGCGAAGTGGCTGGGAGTTGCCATCTCCGTGAGATTCTCTCGGTGTCCCGGGCAGCCTGTGATCCTCAGCGGCTCTAACCGAGGGACCGAGGACCGAGGTGCTTTCCCTCTCCCTAGGGACTGCCGCTCCGGCTCCCCGCGGACAGCAGGGTCTAGAAGCCTGGTGCCGTGTTGCAGAGAGTGAATGTAATACCCGCCCCCCCTCGCCATCATCCCCATCCTCATCCTGGATGGCTGTAGGTAGTTTTATGTGCCCCTCGACGGGGCGCACTGGTGAGAGGGGGGCGGCTTGTTGCGCCCTCGTCTCCCTATACATCCCCGGATGGCGCAATAAATGGGATCGAAACAAGGAGAAGGGCATCAGAGGTTCCTCTGTCATCGGCTGAGCAAAATCCGAGATACGGATTTTTAACCACTCTAGAAACTCCAGGGAAAGACCCCCCCAGCAAGTGACTCCAGGTTTCGCTTCTAAGTTAACAAAGAGCATTTTAGAAAGACCATCAGCTAAACAGCGGTTTAGCCAACCTCAAAGCTCAAGAAGGGGTGGGGAAAGAGAGTGAGAAAGAAAGAATGAAAGAAAAGAAGAAAAAAGAAGAAATATGAGACCGCAGAAAACACTGGGATTTAGTAACCCAGAAGGAAACCAGCTCTCCCAGCCTGCAGGGGCTCTCCCGCTGCTTTCAAAGGAGAGCCCTTGCTCTGGTAACCCTTCTGCAGGCACGAAGGGACAGGGGATGTGCTACTCTAGCTGCCGTTTGGGCACTGCGGCCATCTCCCTTGTTATTTGCTCGTTGATGTATAAGGAATCTTCATGTGGGCGCGAGGGTAATATATAGGTATTAAGTTTCAAGAAAGCAGGAAGCAATAAATATTTTTATGAAATACCTTTCCAGAGCTCTACAGTATGGAGCTGAGATTCCAGTACAATGTCTACAGGCAGAAAAAGACCTGTGTACCCCAGACCATGCTGGTTATTTCCAACTATTCCAGCTGCAATGAGGGTGCAATGTATAATCTTAGTATAATCTTATCCAGACCTTGCCTCACTTGCATCCTTCAGTCATTATGACCACAACAGCACTACTTCTGCATGTGAACTCTGAAAATTTGAGTAGAAAATGTTTGCTCTGTTTGTTCTAAAGACCAGGGAGTAATTTTCGAGAGGTTGTTTTTTCCTGGTGGTGGTAGGAATTGCTGGTAATGAAAAGAAATCAAGTGAGTTAGCACCCTCTTGCCTCCTCTCCCTCTTGCCTTGTTCTCCTGATTGACTCATCTCCCTCAAGCCAATGAAGCTTTGCATAGGCACCCAAGGGAAAAAGCTTGCAACAGTCAGGCTTCCTAGCTCTTGTGGTCAGTGTAGATGGATTGTTTTTTCCACACAACACTTCAGAGCAGATGAGTTGGGATTCAAGGTGTTTGATTTGATACTTAGACCCTAAGTGAGATGTATTCCTTGGAAGTGTTAGACTTTTTGCCCATTTGCTGGGCCACTCTGTAAAGTCCTCATTGGAATGAGCAGGGAAATTTAGACTTTGCAAATTTCCCTTCACCTTCAGCCTGATGGAATGTATCTTTGAGAGTTAGACTGAAGAATCAGGGTTGACTGGAAGGCTCCTTGGGTGGTGGCCATCACCATGTGTCTTGCAGAGCCCAAAGCACTGGGCTAGTCTTGGTGTGTGGTCTATGGTAGATGCAAATACTTGCAAAGAGCTGTAGGACAAGGAGAACGTTTAAGGAGATGTAGGAGAATTCCAGGAGAGTGTTTTTTCCCCATTTTTTTCCATTGAGGAATATGTCTTTTGTTGCTTGTGCCTTTTCCCAGTGAAACCTTCAGACCTGACTATTAGTGCTCTGCTCCTGTGGAGTTAGCAATTGCTGGAATTGAGGACATTTACATTCAGCTAGTGACATAGACCACGAGGAGGAAAAGTTCCCCTCTTCTCTTGGGTTGGCCTTAGCTCTTCCTGGAAGAGGTCTGTCTTCCCAGAAGGACAGACTGCCACTCTGACAAAATCAGGGCTGAAATTATCCAGCCCTCTCATAACAGGGATAATCAAATCATGACGTGCTGAGAGTTGGAATCAAACTGTGGCCATATCACTTATGTAAATACAGAGGAACGAATACTAGTTTGGTGTTTGGTTTGGTTTTGTTTTGTTTTCTTCTTGTTCCTTTTTTTTTTTTTCCAAATCTATGAACTCGCATGAAATTAATATATAAGAAACCTGAATGTTAAGTTGATCCAGTTCAGATTCCTTCTGCTCGGAGAGCAGTTTTCCTTATTAACATGGATCAACATTGCCATCCTGTGGCCAAGAGGATGAACTGTAGAGAGTAGGTGACGGGCAGGAGGGAAGTCTCTTTCCTCCGATCTTCTGCAGATGGGATCGTTGTCTGCCTTGAAAGAGGTCTTTGTTTGATTTACAGCACTATGAAAAAATATATAACTCCGGCTTTCGGTTCACCACGGTACTTCCTCTCTGGTTTATCTAGAGGAACAACCACATGGGAAGAGAATAATTTTCTAAATATGTATTTCCATCAGCTTTCCGGATATTGATTATTACTTCATCTTTTACAGTGCAATCAATGAAAGCTGCCTGGGTAGGAAGCCAGCTCTTGACAGTGAGCATTTAGAAGATTCACTCCTTGCTTGTAACATTCTTCAGATGTTCTTTTCCCGATTTTTTTTTGGTAATAGAATTATAGAATAGTTTGAATTGGAATGGACTAATAAATCATACCTGATCCAAACCTTTATAATAAGAATGGACGTCTTCAGTTAGAAAGGGCTGCTCCATGATCACCATAGCACATTAAAGATCCATTCAAAAGCCAGTGATTAAAGTAGCTGCAATCACTGCTTTACCTTGGGCAATCAGTCTCCCCTGGGGAGAGTTTGGCCAACCCTGGTGAGATCATGTAGCTTTTGTGATACACACTCATGTTTTTGTTGTAGCCAGCGATGTTCATGGAATGTGAGGAATCAAAGCTGGCTCAAAATTAGGCTGGATGAATGCTGTCAAATAGAACTTCCAGCTTGCAGAAGTCTACTGGCTTTGGTGAAGTTATACCAAATTATGGTTTGATAGTTTGGTGTTGGTCACAGAGGCCCATATATGTCTTTGAGGATGTAGGTGATTGAGGCCAAAGAGGGCTGCTCTTTGGCTACACAGAAAATTAGGTGATTGTTTAGATACAAAACCATGGTTAAAATCCTTATTGGGTGAGTGAACTCTCTTTTGGCCTGAAGTGTGAAATCATACCTGTGTTAAACCTTGACTCCTCCGGCCCCAGTGTGCAAAGATGTGTTGAAGATGGGACTCCAGCATTCTCAAGTTGGATGCCCAGTGTAATTCAAATAGATTTTGAGTATATGTGAGGGTCAATCCTTAGTAAATTATTCTGTCTCTCACAGGGAGGAAGTGTTGCTCTGGGTCTTGATGAGATTAACGGCTCATCGAGGGAAGATCAAAGCTCTGGGTTGTAAAAGAACAGCCATCTGGAAAGTGCAAATTTTGTTTAAATTTAGTGTTTTTAAGCCTTGGTGGTAGACTGAGCTCATTGATTTCAATGGCAGCTGAACCAAGACAACAAATTCAGGGTAGTCTTTTGGAAATGCCATCACTTGTAGCTATATCAGTATGATCATGGGGCTTCACCTCCCCCTCCCCATGTAGACACGCAGATCTGCAAGGGAAGAGCTTTTACAGGCAGGAGATGAGTGAGCTCCATATTTTCTCATCCTGTGCTGCCTCACTTGCACTGAACAGTCTGCAAAAACAACACAAAAGTGGGGAGAGATCTGTGCTGTCAGAGAGAAAAGGCAGAAGGATACCAGACAGTGGAGTAACACTGTCTTGTACATCTTGGGAGGTTAGGAGTCAGATCAATGAGGTAGACCATGGTCTTTCAAGATTAACAGTGAGTTGCTTTATAAAAAAAATAATTACAGGATATAAATGTGATAAAAATGGGTAAGGAGGCTGAGACCAAGGGACTTCTTTGATGTCTAGGAGTAGATTATCAATGGGAGACAGATCCATAAACACATGGTGATTGTTGCTAATTGAAGAATCAGGCAGAATGCCTTTTCTCTGCTTGAACATTGTCAGCTGAGTTTACCAAGATGTTTGTACACATTCTCTTCTGGGCTTGGCAGTTTGTAAGTCTTCTGTCCTGCTTCTGAGACCTCTACGTTTGAAGAGGGACAGGCTCAGAAACCCTCCTTGGTGCGTTGTAAGCATTCAAATTCCCCATGGCACAGGCGTTGTTGTAAAAACTGGATGTACCAACATGCTCTCTTGTCTCAGCATCAGGATCTGAATGCCAGTGGGTGTATAGAAAACCTCCAGAGCCTTTGAAAAGCAGTCCCTGTCTTGGCACACCATCCTTTATTTTTCTCCTGGGGCTGTGTTTCAGATCAGGAGCTCTTCCATGCAGGCACTTTTAAGCCTTTGTTGGCTTTGGGCCAAATCTGGTTGCCATTAAAGTCACCAACAAAAAGTCCATTGATTTCAGAGGGAGCAGGGGATGCAGGATCTCTTCCTTTATCAATTATTTTTTGAGGGGGGAGGTGTGTTTCAAGTAGAAATAATCATGAGATGGCACAAAAGCTACATAAATGCTTATTGCCACTTCAGGACTGATGGTTTAGTATTATTAGCTAAAATGATCACCTGGAATCTCTGCCTCTCTGCACTGCCAGGGAGAAAAAGAGATGCTCTGTGAGGGGTATTGCCAGCCTCCAGTGTCTGCCCTGGGTTTATTCTCTTTGAACATCTCAGCATCTGTTTCAAATATCTTCCCCAGTCCCAAATCAAGAGAATTCCTGCTAAATAAGCAATAAACACTATTGTATTGCATTGTACTCAGAGAGCTATATATACATACGTACAATGGCAAAACAAAAATATCACTCAGGATTGTACAATTTGTAATGAAAGTAGCTTTTCAGTCAGTAGCTTTTCAGTGTGGTTTTTTTTTTTTGCTTTTTATTGTTTTGTTTCATTATTTTTTGTTTTTTTGTTTTCTTTTTTAACTTGCATAAAAACTGCTTGCAGCCTAAAAGTCTGGACTTTACTGTATAAAACCATTGTGTAAACCTCACTGAAGCCCATGAGGCTTTTTTTTGGGGGGGCAGTGTGTCTGTGGACTCTGCACGGAGGTTGCTGCTGTGTTGGTAATGTGTCTGTATCTCCATGTTCCTCATGGAAGTTGGTTGCATGAGTTATGCTGCGGTCCTGGGGCCATTTCTATCACCACGCAGAATTCTGGGAATCCGGGTTAGGGCACTGCAGGAGAGTTTCATTCCCATTAATCATCTCTCTCTTGCCTTCTCCTCTCTGTTTCAGTGGCTGGGAGCCATGGATACTTCCCCACGGATGCTCCTGATCTTGGGATGTTTTCTCACAGGTAATGTTCAGCCCCTCCATCCTATTCCTTCATGAAAACTTATATAAACTTCTTTTTATTGTGCCCACCATAACAAATGCCAGATTGTTACTGGCTGACCACAGGCTCCATTTTTCTGCCCTTTCCTTCAGTGGGTAGAACCACTGAGTACTTTCACCAGCCTGTGATGACCTCTTTGGCCACCCCTACAGCTGCTTTAAGCCCCTGGTTATACAAACCTATCCTATTTGTCCACATTGCTCAGGGAAAGTGATCTTGCTTTCCCCCAGCTCTGCCTCACTGAGTTTCTCCATCAGCCTGATGAAATCCATGTGGGCTTCCCTCATCCTTCCACACCGTGCCACCAAACCATGTTCACCTGGGGCTGTCAGCCCCCAGCCTCCCCAACATCTGCCCAGCAACTGGTGCTGGGAGAGGAGGGCAGGGTTTGCCACAGGGTGCCAAATATAGAAAGTAGCCTGGAAGCTGGGATAACACATGTGGGAGTGAGAAATTGGTTTCAAAGACAGGCTGGATTCCTCCTGCTGGTTTATTGCATGGAGACCACTTTCACGCCCTGGGTCTAAGCCCTTGTTTATCATGAGCTGCCCTCTGTGTTTTGTGAAGGTCATCTGACAGACTGAAACATCAAATCTGTTTCCCTGGCGAATTCTCCAATTCTCCCTTTTTTTTATTTTTATTTTTTATTTTTTAACGGGTTTGGATCCTCTAATTTTCCTTCTGGGAGTTTGACCTGCATCAGCCCACCGACAAATTACCCAGCCTTGGAAATCTGAGCCTCTAACCATAGGTTGCACCTGTAAGCCAGTGCCATCTCCAACATCTCAGGGGGGTTGGATCTAGATGATCTTTAAGGTCTCTTCCAACCCATGCCATTCTATGATCTCGTTTAGTAAATTACTGTTTTGTTTGGTTCTGTACATTTTGGCTAGAGTTAGAACCTGAGACACAAAATTTGGGTCTAAACTCCCATTCTATCCCACTGCAGAAATCGAAGCCAGGTGTAAAATCATAGAATGGTTTGGGTTGGAAAGGAACCTTGAAGATCATCTAGTTCCAACCCCTCTGTCATGGGCAGGGACACCTCCCACTAGATCAGGTTGCTCAGTGCCTTGTAAAATAACTATTACAAACATCAATTATTCTGTAATAATCTCATATCTGTAGTAAATGGGCTTGGGAAGGGGGGTTCTAAATTTCAGTCACGAGCTTACACAAAGGCTGACAGAGCTGATGGATCCCTGACCGCTGCTGGAAGGAGCTGGAAGATACCAGTGACTCAGAAGTGATACCAGTGTGGATTCACTGCTTTGCAGCAGAGCGTTTCCCACGTTTGGGAGTGGGAAGCTGAGGTGTGGATTGGGAGCCATCTCTAACCTCACCTCCGTCTTTCTCCTCTTGATGTGACAAAGAGAAATCGTCAAGCAAACACTTAGCATTTCAAAGGCCAGCCGTTTGCCATGCCCTCAGGCAAACCCTGGCTTAATTTTAACAAGGGCAGATTTCCTGGGACATCAGCACGTCCGAAACTGTGGGGATCCGGATCCACTCTCTTGTTGCCTTTCTTTCCATCCCGCAGTAAGATTATTCCGTGTGCTCATGTGCTTTTTATTCATGACTTTTTGCAGGACCTCTCCTAGCGCTTTGCCAGCTTCCTCTGCCCAGCATTTTTCCCAATAGGAACGAGATGGTGGTGCAGCTGAATTCCGATTTCACTCTCAAATGCGCCGGAGACAGCGAAGTGAGCTGGCAGTACCCCATGACCGAGGGAAGCCACAGGATAGACATCAGACATGAAGAAAACAACAGTGGCCTCTTCGTGACAGCGCTGGAAGTGGTAAATGCCTCAGCTGCTCACACGGGGCTCTATGTCTGCTACTACAACCACACTCAAGTGGAAGATGGGGAAGTGGAAGGGAAGGAAATCTACATCTATGTGCCTGGTGAGTGGGGGATGCTACAGCTGCACCGGGGAGGTGAGGGGGTGGGGGTTGGATGACAAGGCTGAACCTTTGATGTTCAGCAGTTGGTGGTAATTTGCCATCAGGGGAAGATAAATGACCCCCACCAAATCCAGCCCCTGTGAGTCTGTGGGGATGTTCCTCATTCTTTCTATTGGTTCTCAGTCTTTTGGGAAGAGTTTCCCTTCTCAAAAAGAGGGGTACTAGACCTTGGTGGCCAGGTTATCTCACCTGTGGAAGCACCTCCAGCCTTGAGGTTCGCCTGGCCCCCAAGTGGGGGTTAAATGTCAATGCCCCCAGACCTTTCATGACTGACTTCAGCTGCACTGGCACATCCACTGATATGCTCTGAGGAATTGAGTTGTTCTGTCTGGAGAAGAGAAGGCTCAGGAGGGACCTCATAGCATCTTATCAATACCTAAAGAGGGCCTACAGAGAGGCTGGGGTAGGACTTTTTGATAGGATCCAGGATGACAGGACTAAGAATAATGGATGCAAATTGGAAGATGATAGATTTTGGCTGGATGTAAGAAAGAAGGTCTTTACTGTGAGGGTGGTGAGGCACTGGAAAATGTTGCCCAGAGAGGCTGTGGATGCCCCCTCCCTGGAGGTGTTTAAGGCCAGGCTAGATGAGGCATTGATCAGCCTGGTCTAGTGGGAAGTGCCCATGGCGGGGGAGTTGGAACTATGTGGTCTTTAAGGTCTTTTCAAACCCAGACCATTCTGTGATTCCCTGATTCTACAACTTGGGTGGATGCTTTGGGACCCGTGCTGACCAAACCAGTGCTATATCTGATAGTAAAGCAGTTGCCAGAAGAGGAAGACCATGTCTCACTCTTAACCTGAATTAGGCTTGAATTGAGAACTAGAAAACACAAGGCTCTGGAAGCAGAAAGCTATGGAGACATCTTAGGAATGGTTTTCACAAGGGATGGTAAAACAAGAAGTGTGATTGCTGACCACTCTGACGTAGGAATAAACATATGGTGCCACCATGCAGTGCCTTGTAATTTTCAGAACAAACACAGCCTTCCCAAGCCCTGTGCTGCCTCTCTCTGTAGTGGTGAGAATCTTGTTGGACCCAGAAGAAATGTCATCTCTTCTTTTGGGATCTACCTATCCCCAGCTTTGCCCTTCTTCCCCCTTGTTCTGACTGGAAATCTGTCTAGAGGCTTTCCAAGCTACCCAAGGATGGAGATCTTTTGTTGTTGTGGCTGAGAGAGGAACCAGAAGCTGAGCCACAGCTAACTGCCTGTTTAAAGCCCTGTCTGGATGTTTCCTTGGCACTGGCTGGAGTGGCCCAACTGCAGTGCCAGGAAGGATCAAGCCTGTGGACTCACAGCAAATATTTTGCACAGGAAACAAAAGAGAGAAGAGATTGCAAATCATCTTGCCAGACTGCAGTGTGTTGCAAAGGAGATGATGTGTGCAACTGCAAGGAAGCCTGTGGAAGGGGGGGAAACTCAGCAAACACTAAATTTAAATTCACATGTGATTTGATGACAGCAATTCTCCCAAGACTTTTTTTCACTTTCCATGTAAAGCCTGCACCTTCATCCTTGCATCAAGATGTTTCAGGAGGGGCTGTAAGCTCTAGCATGTGCCTCTGGATTTCCCAACAGTGCTCACCAAATCACCAGAAGATGTTGCTGATGTGAAGCAACCTTATAACTCACTCAGTGAAGGAATAAAAAGGCAAGCAATGGAAGATTTCTTCAAGAGTCCTTTTTGGTTTGGCTTTGAGGTGCCTCTAGACATCAGCCTCCCAGATTTTCATTGCAGAGACACCCTGTAATTTTTTCCACTCTCTAACCATCAAGATGTCATAAATGCAGTAACATATCCTTTTCTTCAAATTATAATGTTTCCACTCCAAACCTTGTCTTTACAATTGTTTCTCCTGCAATGAATTAGGAGGGCAATGGGTGGCAGCAGCCCACTTTAGCCAAGGAGGATTATAGCAGACTTCTCACAATATCCCATTTTCACTAACAGCAGACAGAGAACCAAACTAGGTGAATCCTGTTTCTGTTTTAAATTACAGTGGGAAGATGAATACATGAAGTTGGCAGTGTCTTTGGAATGGCTTGCTGTGTTTGGAATATCACTACAAAGAGCCTGCCAGTGCAGCAGAAAGTCTATTGTTGGAGGGATTTGGATTGCTATTTATTAAATTTTATTATAAAGCTCTGCACAGAAGCTTCAGGCAAGCAGAGATTATTTGTTTATTCCGAATGGCCAAACTGGGATAAATTGAGGGTTGTGCTTTTAATGTTGGATATGTTATGCAATTATGTTTTAAACTCAGGCTTTGGATTGGCCAGAGAGCAAAGCTGGCATGTATTTTGTTGACTTTAGAAGATGTAAAACTACCAGGTGTTTGTTTGCTTTTTCTGGTTGAACACCATAGTTTGAAAGCCACATGCTGTGACCATAAATAACTGTGTCTCCTAACTGTTATGTTGGACATGTTAGAAATGCATGAAGTACTTGCTCTATTTTTGATAAAATGTGCTTTTACCAGTGTTCAACATAAACAACATGAAACTGATTCCTACTTTCTGACATTGAAAGTGTTTGGATTTTTTTTTCCCTGCTTATATATTGGTTAGGAGACAGCTACTATTGTGAAAGGGAAAAAAAATATCTAACTGCAGAAGATAAATGATTTGTGCCAATAAAAGACAGGATCTTTAATAATATTTTTGTGCAGGGAATGTGAACCTAAGTGCAAAATCTTGCCTCATAAAAATAGGATTTTTAAGTGCAGATTCTACCTTGCAATCTTTGCAATTCTATCTTGATAGGGTTGTCTATGATAAAGGGAATTAATCTTCACTTTAGTCTCCAGCAACTGTATGGATGTTTTCACACCCTGTAGTGATTTGTTTGCTTTTTGTTCTTTGATATCCTTCTATCTTTTTAATTTCTTATTTATTCTTTCTTGCTGTGGGCTTAGGTCAAATTACATAAAGGAGGTACTGCATGCAATTAGCACATCTTGTCTGAAATCTCTGAAAAAGTGGAGTAGTAAACTGTGCCAGTCTTGTTTATGAGTTACAAAAGGTCATCAAGGAATTCTTGTACACGGTCTTACTACAAACAAGGCAGTGTCAAATTACCTTTTGTTTTTTACAGACCCAGACATGCCTTTTGTTCCTTCTGTACCAGAAGACCAGTTCATCCTGGTAGAAGAAGGTGATCCCACCATTATCCCTTGTCGGACAAGTGACCCAGATGCTCAAGTGACTCTAGTTAACAGTTTGGACAAGGCTGTCTATGCTTTCTATGACAGCAAACAAGGCTTCATAGGCAATTTCCCTGCAGGCTCATACACATGCAAAACAACGGTTAAAGGTGTGGAGTTCAAGTCTGATGAGTTCCTCATCTATATTTTAAGAGGTATTTATTTTTTTTTTAAGAAGTAATAACAGAAGTAATAATTGACCCCAGTTCCTTCCTCAATACCTTAAGAGCTGTAATAGCACCAGCATCACAGGGTTATATCAAATAGTTCCCTGATGATGATCTCCTTGCTCCTCTGCCAGTATTGCTACTTATTTCATTGCAAGCTTACTTAGTGGTTATGTACAATTCTGATGAGAATAAAGTGCCCTTAAACTTACATCCTCTCCTAAATGGGTACAAGAAAAGTCTTCTGTGATTCAGGTGCTTTCATTCTACTGGCTGAAACATAACTAGAAAGACTGGTGCTTCCATGGGTCTTCAAACTGTAGGACTTCAGGTAGTCTGAAAAACAGTATGATTCAAATATTTTGACAATAAAGCTGTTACTGACCAGCAATGAATTCTCAGATCTCAAAGACAGTCATTGATTAGCAAAATGGGAAATTGCTCTTATACCAGGTGTCTTTTCAGAAGGGCATTTGAGATTGGAGCTTCTAATTTAAAGCGTAGGCCATTCTTTCTGGGGGTGAACTCAATGCCTGTACACCTCATGCTTTAAATAGATATTGTTTATTTCAGTATAAAACAGCAGGTATTTCACTGACTTTTCCAGGTAATTCCCCAGTGGAGAAAGTGAAATGGAAATCTCCCTCTGACATCACATCTTGTGAAAACTGCATACTTTAAAAACTAAATCTGCTCTCTTTTTCTCTCGTAGCAACTTCACAGCTGCCAGTTGAAATTGAAGCTCTTAAAACTGTCTACAAAACAGGCGAGACCATTGTAGTAACTTGTGTGGTCTTTGACAATGAGGTGGTTAATTTACAGTGGAATTATCCTGGGAAAGTGGTAAGTATCTCTCTTTTCAAGTATTTTTTTTTTTGCTATGAATATTTGTAGTTATTTACTGGGGAAGAAGGTGGGGTTATGAAACATTCTTCTCTGCTGTGAATGAGGACAGCTGAGGAGAGAAAACAAGGTAATTTCTTTCAGATCATCACAAAAGAAAGTCAGTCCCAAAAGTCAGAGTTTGCATGTAGTAAGTATGCAAAGTATGAGAGGAAGGTGAGGTGTGACTGGGAGTTCATCCTTTGAGAGAGGAATGCTGTCTCTCAGGTCTTGGGCCGGTGGGAAAAAATAAATGTTGTGGAAACAGAAAGGTCTGGGAATATGTCAGATGTGTGCAACAGAGCTTTGCTGCTGGGTCTGAACCTCCAAAATGGCTCTCATAAACATGAGGTTCTTGGGCATAATAGAGAATGATGAAGAATCAAGTTCATAGACTTCATTGTTCCTTATTATGCACATGGTAATTAAAATTACTCTTGGAGCCATTTTAATTACTCATTGATGCCAAGAAAAAAACCTTAAGACTTTTGGAGACCATTAGAAATTTTCAAACTGGCGTTAACATCCTTCTGCAGTGAGAATTACTGTTAGTTAGAGCCCATTTCTGTCAACTAAGAAGTGCAGAGTATCCCTTGTAAAAGAGCTGGTCTCAGAAGGGATGGAGTATTTGAAAAGATGTTCTAACTGTCATCCTAAATCCTCCTCTTCATTTCATTAAATCAAGAACTGAAGAGAAAATAATTATTTAAGGTTTAGTTCTATTTTCCACACAGCACATCATAATCTTTGCTATTTGCCATCTTCCAAAATTGCCCCCAAGGTATCTTTTGTTCCAGGCTCTCATGATAACATGGTCTGACCATTCTCACCATCTTTTTACTCTTAGCAGTGCTCTCCTAAATCTGTTGTTTAGAGATCTGGCCATCAGCTGCTCACTTTTTGTCTGATGGAGGGGAAGAAATTCACCCTGGTTCATGAGAACTGAACAAATAAAATTCAAAATAAAAACACACAGCTTTTGTGTCTGAGGAGAAGGTAGCGTGTAATCAGGAAAGCATTCTTCTGGGCTGTTCACCCAAATTTTGAATGACATTTTGTTTTGAGTGAACAAAACATGAGCTTTCATTTTCCTCACCCTTCTGTGGGTGCACCAAAAAGGGAGTATTTTTATAGACACACCTTTAGTGCTCGTGGCTGAAAATACATCCCTGTGTGAGTCAAGTCTTCTGCCATAGAGGGTTTAGATGGTTGCTCTCACTACAGCAGCATCATAGATCTGTGATGGTGTGCTTTCAACTCAGTTACTTAAGCAAGGTTCTCTTTTCCTTCTCCAAACTGCAGAAAGAAAAAGGTCTGATAAAACTTGATGATATCAAAGTCCCATCGCAGAAGCTGGTTTACACCTTGACCATTCCTGAGGCATCAGTGAAAGACACAGGGGATTATGAATGTACTGCTCGGCATGCAACCAAGGAGGTTAAGGAAAATAAGAAAGTAGTCATTACAGTTCATGGTATAGTCTTGATTTCAGTATCCAAGAATTACTAATGTGCTGGGAAGAGACAATCTGGAGGTTGTTTACACAAGGCTTTTTCTTCTACAGACAAAGGCTTTGTTCACCTGGAACCTCAGTTTAGCCCTTTGGAAGCTATCAACCTACATGAAGTCAAAAACTTTGTCGTTGATGTGCAGGCATACCCAGCCCCAAAAATGTACTGGCTAAAGGATAATGTGACTCTAATTGAAAACCTTACTGAGATTGTCACTAGTTCCAACAGAGTCCAGGAAACAAGGTAAAAATATTCCTCTGACTCTTACTTTGCCATGTTGACTCAAGCTGGGCACTGCTCCAATTGGTAACGTTATCCAATATTAAAAATAATATGTTTTCTGCTCTTAAGAGCAGCCTTTCTTATTCCCTTCATAGTTTTGACTTCTCTAAACCATAAGAATCTTAGTTTCTGAGCACTGAACCTCTTCATTCCTCCTAGATGTCTCTGCTCTAATAATTTCTAGGTATTTCCAATAAAGTCAGAGGCTTTGTTGGATCCATGAAGAATACAACTTATTTATAGGTTGTATTTTGGCAGTTATTTACCATTAGAATAATTATTTTAGGGTAAAGTCATGCTACAAATACCAAATGCCTCTATGATTTCCACATGCCCAGGTAATGTGTTGCACTGAAGCAACTATTTTTTTCTTACGTTTGCTTTAAAAATGTGAAAAAAACCCTCTCCCTTGTCCAGGTTTCAAAGCATATTAAAACTGATCCGGGCCAAGGAAGAAGACAGTGGATATTATACTTTGATTGCTGAAAATGAGGATGAGATTAAAAGTTACACATTCTCCTTGCTAATACAAGGTATTGTATTACATAAGGTATTACTTGGGGGTTGGATTAGATAACCCTTGAAGGTTCCTTACAACTCTGTGATTACATATAATACAGAATTTACATACAGTATTTTGCCCACCAGAGCTGATGGCACACAGCAAAGGCATGACCCAGGGTGTCCATTGGAGTGTATGCCTTCCAAAACCTTGGAGATCTCATGCCCTGATCCTGGCTTCCACTTTGACACTGCCAGAAAGAAACTTTATCCTCCTGCTTAAGTTATTGCAGCTGGCATCAGGAATGACAGTTTGTTTTGTATGACATGAGAACGTGGCATAACCACAGCACTTCCTTTTCATGGCTCAAGCCTAGGATCTACTCTGTCCTACAGGAGTTAAGGACCTCCTGGACAAGTCTAGATCTGTCTGTCACTGAGCTGTTGGCCAAACAATATCTGTCTCAGTTTATTTGAAATTTCAGGCTGCTTTTTTATGAGCTATTTCAACAAACTCCTGTTTCCTTCCCAGTTCCAGCCCTGATCTTGGACCTTGTTGATGATCACCATGGCTCTGCTGGTGGACAGACAGTGAGATGCTTGGTGGAGGGGACCCCACTTCCTGATGTGGAATGGCTGGTTTGCAAAGACATTAAAAAGTAAGAGAACTGGGTACTTTAGATAAATGATTACAACTGGTTGTGTCCTTGGTTAGCTTAACAGTATTAGTTACTGTACCATGCTCTCCCGCTTAAGGGCCAGTAGGCTACAAATCTGTCTTTTCAGAGGCTCATATTTTCAGAGAGATTGTCAGTGCCCTTCCCAGTGATTGTACCCTGTAGGAGAAGGCAAAATGCACTGATTCAGGTTTCTGCCATAAACCATAGAATGGCAGAATCTCCCATTGGAAGATCAATGAGTCCAACCATCAACATAACTTTGTCAAGAACCATCACTAAACCACATCTCTAAGCTTTGAGTCTGCCCATCCCTTAAATACCCCCAGGGATGGTGCTTCAACCACCTCCCAGAGCAGCCTGTCCCAAAACATTGTGCTTGATGAGCCAACTCAGCAGATTTCACAATCCTAATTTGAGTAGCTGTCTCTTCATTCAGGAAATTTTATAATTTCACATACTGTACTATCTGCTTCCTTAACACCTTTGTGTACTTCTCAATTTTAGCTTGTAATTATTATCATGCAAATTATAATTTTTACTTTCAAAGTATTTTAGACATGTGTGTTACTATCCCCATATTTTGGTAGCTCTAGACAGGCTCCTGTAGGCATTGGGTGGCAGGATTTCTACTGGGACATTATCCACCAGGGAGAAGATGATGCATGGAAGCAGGGTAGGAGCCTTGGGCACCTCCCAGCTGTGTTCTACCCACATCATGCTAAAACCTCTTACAGTCTGGTGGGAGGAGGTTCCTTCTAGCCCAAAGAACCGAGTACAGCTCTAAGGATTCAGGGAGAAACAGAGAACCATCCCAGAGAACTCTGTGGGATCCATAGAGGCATTAAGGCCTCTCTATAACAGATCTTCATTGTCCAGCCCTCGAAGTGGCAGTATTAATGAGGATCAGAGGGCAAGTTGTTCCAAAGGAAGAAAACTTTCTCCACAGAGGTAGTCCTAACCATTTCTGATCTTTGAAATTATTGTCATCAAAAGAAACAGGGAAAGGCAATTGCTGTTCTGTTTCCTCTTTATCCACATGCATGCCCCATGCCTGTTTCCCTTATTCTTCTCTACAGGTGCAGCAATGACACTTCATGGACTCTTTTGACCAGTAATGTTTCTAATATACACATGGAAGCCCACCTAGATGAGAAAAACATGGTGCAGAGCCAGGTGACCTTCCAGAAGGTAGAGGAAACCCTGGCTGTGAGATGTGTGGCAAGGAATGACCTTGGTTTTGTTACCCGGGAACTGAAGCTGGTGGCTCCCAGTGAGTTTGCCTTGTCCTTTTATGAATTTCATAAAAATAATTCACACACCCTAGTTTAGTCTTAATAGAAAAAAAAAAAAGTTATGAAATGTGGGGGATTTTTTTTCCACCCTGGGATATCTGGGTGAGGGTAAGTGCTGCAGAATGGGCACAGGCTAAAGGGTTAATAACTGCTACTAAGTCTTATCAAGCTGGAGCCATAGCCTACGTGATGGCCTTGAAGCTCGCCTGTGTCTTTGACAGTCTGGGAAAGTGTCTTCGGAGTTCTGGGAAAGTATCGAGGGAGTAGAGAACAAGGAACAGATAGCAAGGAACTTGTGTGCAGCTGTGTTGGCAGAAGAAACTGCAAGGGGAGGGTTTGACATTAATGCAAGAAT
>VZTY01023260.1:14032-42526 GCA_013400935.1 Turnix velox | reverse complement strand
ATCCAACCTGAATCTCCCCTCTTCCAATTTTCATCCATTACTCCTAGTTCTGCCATCCTGGAACCTTTTTGGAAGTCCTATCCCAGCCCTTCTGCAGGCCCCCTTCAGGGTTTGAGAAGTTACTCTGAGGTCCCTTCTGAGCCTTTTCTTCTTCAGGCTGAATAACTCCAACTCCTTCAGCCTGTCCTCAGAAGAGAGGTGCTTCAGCCCTCCCATCATCTTCATGGCCCTTCTTTGTGTCTGCTCCAATAGCTCAATGTCCCTCTTATGTTGAGGGCTCCAGAACTGGAGACAGTAAGTCCAGTTGGAGCCTCACCAGAGCTGAGTAGAGGGTCCTTTGTTCCTTCTTTTGTCTTGTCTTAATGAGAAAACCAGGATTTCAACATTGCTTCTGCTAAATTCTCTCTGCTTAGCTTTCTGTCCCTTCTGTTTTCAACTGGCTGTGTGGTTCCATGATTCATTTTATCATTTTATGGCCACTGGCTAAAGGATGTTCTTCTAGACAATCTCTGCATTTTTTCTGGAAACAGAAGGCAGAGCAGCTTTGGGCTTAGCAAGACCTTCCAGTCACCAGCCCCAGGGACTACTTCTGCCACATCTGCAGGACATAGGAAATGCAACGAGGTGGGAGGTGGATGTGTTCTGCATGTGTCATGTTCCTCATGGTTCAGAAGGAAAAGATGGTCTGTCTTTTTTACTCCACAGCCTTGAGATCAGAACTAACAGTGGCTGCTGCTGTCTTGGTGCTGCTGGTGATTGTGATAATTTCTCTGATTGTCCTGGTCATCATATGGAAGCAGGTAACATAGAATAAAGTCTGTTGCAGTTTGGATGCTGAGCCTTACTGGCTTTTGAACTGCTCTGAAGTCAGATTGATGTTGTTTCTGCATTTGATGTGTTTTTCAGAAGCCGAGGTACGAGATAAGGTGGAGAGTCATTGAGTCTATCAGCCCTGATGGCCATGAGTACATTTACGTGGACCCAATGCAACTGCCTTATGACTCCAGATGGGAGTTTCCTCGAGATGGGTTAGTGCTTGGTAAGTTCTCTTCTGAGGGATTCCCACCCTTCTCTGGGAAGAGGGATCAATTCTAGGTCTCTGCTACTGAGTTATGTAATCCGGAGCCTTTCTATAGCTGCCTGTTCTCCTCTATTCTCCTACCTCATCCTACTCTCCCCCCACAGTGGTGTCAGCTCCTTGGGTTAGTGTGTCCCATGCCTCTGATCCAGATCATCTCCACATTCCTCATGTGCAGGGCCCACCTCCACATGGCTTAGGGGGCCTCTACCAGTATTAAATTTCCTCTTCAACACTCACTCAGTCATCCACGAGAAGTGCATCAGCAGCTTTTATTTGCATTTATAGACTTATGTGTAGAAGCCAAAGGAAATCTGCAAGTAGTTATGTAGTTTTATTAAGAATATTTTTCAAGTTATTAATCCATGATGTGTATGTATCAGCGCTGAGTAACTCAATCCCTTATTTATGTGGCTACCCTTCTGCTTTCTTGCTTTGCTATCCCTGCACCAAAGTCCATACAGATTTCAGTGGTCTACTCAGATAGCACTTTAAATTCACAAGGCATTCCTCTCTCAGAATCATAGAATGGTTTGGGTTGGAAAGGACCTTAAAGATCAACTAGTTCCAACCCCCCTGCCCTAGGCAGGGATACCTCCTACTAAGTCACATTGCTCAGTGCCTTGTCCAGCCTGGCCTTAAACATCTCCAGAGAGGAGGAATCCACAAGTTCTCTGGGCAACCTGTTCCAGTGTCTCACCACACTCGCCCTAAAGAATTTCTTTCTTATATCTAACCTGAATCTCCCCTCTTACGATTTATATCCGTTCTTCCTAGTCCTGCCATCACATATCCTATTAAAAAGTCATACCCCTGCCTTTCTTTCTTGTATCTAGCCTGAAACACCTCTTGGAGGTGTCTGAGCACCAAGATGTATACACAAATCACAACAGAAGAGAACAAAAGATTTTTAAAAATTTTATATTTTTGAAGAAACACGCTCCCCTGGAGTAGTTCTCCTTCCCCCACAACAAAGAAAGAATTGATGTTAATCCTTCAAAGAGGCTGCAGAAAAAAAAAATTGCCAGTTCAGGAATGATATCCTTTAATTAAATTCATGTTGCTAATTGAAAACTAGAGGAGGGTGGATTTTTAACAGAATTATTTTATTACAGCCCAGTCTTTAATTACATGCCTAAATAGGATTTGTCACATCTGAACTGTTAATAGATCACCGCTGTGACTTTGTCTCCCTCTGACTCATAAGCTTCAATGCCTTCCTGTTTACAAGTACATTCCGGATACTCGGTGCTTAAAAAAAAAACAACCTTAATTCTACATGCCATTTTAGCAATCTGGATTGTACAAGCATTCCTCTTGACTCAACTAACATTCACCCCCTGGCAGTTTTGCACTATTGATGGGGACTTCTTTTGTTTCTGGGGCTGATAATTCAGATTTGTGCAGTGATAGCAGTGAGATCACACAGAATCACAGAATATCAGGGATTGGAAGGGACCTCAAGAGTTCATCTAGTCCAATCCCCCTGCCAAAGCAGGAACACCTAGACCAGGTCACACAGGAAGGTGTCCAGGTGGGTTTTGAATGTCTCCAGAGAAGGAGACTCCACAACCTCTTTGGGCAGCCTGTGCCACTGTTCTCTCACCTTCACTGTGAAAAAGGTTTTTTCTTATATTTCTGTGGAACCTCCTCTGTTCCTGCTTGCACCCATTGCCCTGAGTCCTATCATTAGAGGTCACTGAGAAGAGCCTGGCTCCATCCTCCTGACACTCACCCTTTACATATTTACAAACATTAATGAGGACACCCCTCAGTCCACTCTTCTCCAAGCTAAAGAGACCCAGTTCCCTCTGCTGTTCCTCACAAGGGAGATGCTCCAATCCCTTCATCACCTTTGTGATTCTGCGCTGTACCCTCTCAAGCAGTTCCCTGTCCTTCTTAAACTGAAGGCCCCAGAACAGGACACAATACTTCAGATGTGGTCTCACCAGGGGAGATTAGAGGGGGAGGAGAACATCTCTCCACCTACTGACTTCATCCCTACTAATACACCCCAGAATGCCATTGGTCCTCTTGGCCACGAGAGCACATTGCTGGCTTATGGTGATCCTACCATCCACTAAGACTCCCAGGTCCCTTTCCCCTACACTGCTCTCTAACAGTTTGGTCCCCAGCTTATACTGATACATGGGGTTGTCCTTGCCCATATGTAGGATGGCAGCAAAGCAATTACACCTTTAGCTGAGGGAGGCTCTGGGGCAGGATACAGACCCATTTTGGCTCAGCCAGAACAAGCACTTCACATCCTGGCTGTTTGAGCCGGATGGCATTTGTTTGTTTTCCCAGCTAGTAGTGCCTGGAGTGCGATGTGGTGTTGAATGCCAGCTCTCAGCATTGTCTGGCTGGAGCTTCAATTGATAAATTTTGGGTTAAGCTGCAAATTTCCCTTTGCTATCACCCCTCTGCAGTGTCTATGGTGCTCTGCTGTTTAGAGCATTCAGCAGCCTGGCAGAGATGTGTAACAGAATGAGAAATGGAATGAAGCGGTGAGCTGCTTGCAGCCTACCGCCTTCTCCTGGCTCTGCTGAGAAGTGGTAAGGTGCCAGCGGGACCTGAACTTCTTCCTTTGGCTGAGATGGCCAAGGGTAGGGCTTTTTGAGGAGCAAAGTCCATGTTTCTCGGGATCCTGGAGTGGCTGTAGAGAGGTGGCAGAGTTATTCCTATTGCTTCCCACCAAGCCACCCATTTGTCCGGGTGGTTTTCATAAAGTGAAACATTGGTCTGACACAGAATCGGGCCCATCCCCATGTGCAATAAAGGAAAGTAAGATTCAAGTTATGCAACATTTAGGAATATGGTGCCTGATTTCTAATGAGGCTGGAAACTGGATGTAGATTACAATAGAATCATAGAATCAGAGAATGGTTTGGGTTGGAAAGGACCTTAAAGATCATCTAGTTCCAACCCTCCTGCCATGAGCAGGGACATCTCCCAGTACATCAGATTGCTCAGTGCCTTGTCCACTCTGGTCTAGCTAGTGGACAAGGCTTTTTTTGCTAGTGACCAAGAGAGTAATGATTGAATTTAGGGTGAGCTGAATTTAGGGTGAGTCAGGAAGGTTGTGTCTGGAATAAATTCACAGACTTCACCTCTGTATTTGTGTCCCCCTCTCCACGAGCATAAAACTGTCACCTCTCCAACAAGGTCAGCACATAAGCTCTGTAGATGGGAAGAGAGACTGAACCCTAGGAGCGGTTCCTTCAGGAGTTTGAGGAGTCTTCAGCTGCTGTGGTGGAGAAGTGATGCTGCTTCTCTGCTGGGCAGATCTCAGTGGTGCCTTTAGACCAAGAAAGGCAAACAGATGCTAGAGTTTTGGGGCTAAGCTGAAAATCTCAGCATCAAGACTTGATGGCACTACAGATGCCTCCAGTTCTCGAGCAGTGTGCCCACACCTAACTCCAAATTTTTAACACCCGTGGGGCTGTGTGTAAGGAGAGGGGTGAAAACGGGAAGGAGCAGCCATAGCTCCCCACCACTCCGGAAACGCTCTCACTGTCTCCACACGCAGCCCGGCTCCACAGAGGTGATGGAGAGGGGAGATGTGCACCTCCCCCTCAGCCAAAAATCTGGTCTGGGGTTGAACTGGCGTGTGAAGACAAGAAGATCAAGGAGCATCAGCAAATGCCATCACATTCTGACGGGCTGCATCCTGCCATGTGGCTCCCAGACCTCTTGGCCTGAAAAGTTTCAGGGGCCAAGTATCAGGCTCAGGCTGTTTAAATTAAGTCTGAAATTTAGAGGGAAGCTTTCTCACATCCTGGCCGGGGAGAGAATAACCTTTGGAATCTTAAAAAAGGAATGGCATAGTTTTTGTATGCATGACAAACAATGCTGTCATACTCTTGGAGAGGTTCTTCAGTGGCAGCTCAGCTAAGAATCCTTTAACTGTTTCTCGTGCTTATTCATGATGTGGAAATGGCTGGAAATTTTCCATTTGGCTGGAAATTTTCTTCTAAAAGCATTTATACAATACAAGCTGGGCCTGTAGCCAGAGGATAAGAGAAACATATGGCATCACATGCCAGATAACACCTTTGGAAGAGTAAAAGGCAGCAAGTTCAAACTGCAAACAAACGTCAAAGACCAAATGCCATATATCTCCATAGCAAAAGTCACTGCTCGCTCTTTCCGTGCTGCAAGTTGAAAAGTAACATCAAATGAAATAGAGAGCTTGTCAGGAATATCATAATATCCTGGCATCTGGAGCTTACATACGGATTTGTTCATTGAGTAAGTGAGCTCAGTTAGTGAACCATAAGAATGGAAAGATATGAAATAGAGTACTTTGGGGAATGTTCATGCGGTTCGTATTTCTCTAAAATTTCACTCAAACTGTACACAGCTCTTCTGCACTCTATATCCAAATCAAGAGACAAGATATAATAATCCAAAAACTTTTGCCTAAATTGGTTTGTGGGAAGAGCTGAGCATGCATAAACATTAGCTGTTACATTATGGTGCTTGGAAATTTATAATAAAATTTATTCAAGCATATGAAAAACACTTGTGCATTAAACTTCAGAGATGTTTTGCCCTCATGTGTGACCAATATGTTTTTCAGCTTCTTGCAGATTACTGATGGGCCTGCCTGTCTCTTGCTAAATGTGCTGCTGATGTGCTTCAGTCCATCTTACCTCTAGGTGCATCCAGTATTGACATAACAAACCAAAACTACAGCTAAGAAGCTGAGTTTAGATCTTTTAGGTAGAGGGCACAATTATACTGTAGCCAGGTATTAGCTGTGGCAGAGAAGTCAGCTTAAACATAGGAGAATCAGTGATTAGAAAGAATGAAGTGAGAGTGGAGGGCGGAGTCAGACTTGGATTTAGATGAGTTGAGCTCCCATGTGCAGATGTGCTCTTGATCACAGAATATCAGGGATTGGAAGGGACCTCAAGAGATCATCTAGTCCAATCCCCCTGCCAGAGCAGGAACACCTAGACCAGGTCATACAGGAAGGTGTCCAGGTGGCTTTTGAATGTCTCCAGAGAAGGAGACTCCACAGCCTCCCTGGGCAGTCTGTGCCATTGTTCTGTCACACTCACTTATATTTCTGTGGAACCTCCTCTGCTCCAGCTTGTACCCCTTGCCCCAAGTCCTATCATTGGAGGTCACGGAGAAGTGCCTGGCTCCGTCCTCCTGACGCTCACCCTTTATGTATATATAGACATTAATGAGGTCACCCTTCAGTCTCTTCTTCTCCAGTCTAAAGAGACCCAGCTCCCTCAGCTGCTCCTCCCAAGGGAGTTTGTTTGCTTTTTTTTATTCTGGAGTTGTACTTAATTGCATAATTTCTTTTTCATATATTTGCCTTAGTAGCAACAGTAATAATAATAACACCAGTGGTCAAGCCTAATCCTCTTTCTGCACAAGAATCCTGACTCAAAGAGGAATAGTAATGGGAAATGAGGTGAATTGCTGTTACTCTCAGAAATAAATAATCTTCTTTCTTGTGTTCAGGTCGAATCCTTGGTTCTGGTGCCTTTGGAAAAGTAGTCGAAGGGACTGCATATGGACTGAGTCGCTCTCAACCCGTGATGAAAGTAGCTGTGAAGATGCTGAAGCGTAAGTAGTTGTGGCTCTGGTTCCTGAGCTGGGTAGCATGTGTTTCCACGAGGTTATTTCAACATTGTCTCCATATCTGAAGTTGAATATGTGCTGCAGAATGCTGGAAATTCAAAATTCCAGCTTAGGTTGCCTCATGGTGCTTTCACTTGTTTCATTTGGTGTCCAAGCTCTTGAAAATGTCCAGCTTTTGGTTTTAGCTGCATGGTCTGTAGCAGCCATGATAAAAAGTTCAGAAGAAAGACAGAATAACTTGCGAACAAACCTCAGCAATACAAAAGAGCAGAATTTGACAGGTCTCTTGTGAGAATCTTAAGTTTTCCAGGTTCATGAGCTTAGAATTCAGAATACAGTGATTCTGGAGGAACCATGAGGGACTTGTGCTGAAACTAGCACTTTACAGGGTGCTTCTGTGACACGTGTGTAATTCATTGTACCGCTACAGTGGGACAAACAGGCTGGGTCAGCTGTTGAGCTGTATCAAATGAGTTGCAAATGATTGGTAACTCCTCACAAGTCCTAAGAGAGCCTTTTGTCAAGTAAAGGACATAGTCTTTTTCAAGAAACCCTGGTTGCAGTAGTCTAATGAGGCAAATAAGAAGAAATGGTTTGTTAGTGGGGAAAAAGGAGAGTGTTCTCATTGAGTGTCTGGTGTGTTTTTTCCAACAGCTACAGCGAGGTCTAGTGAAAAACAGGCCCTCATGTCTGAACTGAAGATAATGACACATCTCGGGCCACATCTCAATATTGTGAACCTGCTCGGAGCTTGTACAAAATCAGGTGGGTTAGGCTGGTTTGGGTTTGACAAAATGGAGGTTTGCTGAGAAGCCATTGTTTGTGCTGAAACACACAAATGCCAAGCAAAGGATTTAGTAATGATTATACAGGATTTAACAACAAATACAAAGAAATAAAAGGCTTTACAAACCTACTTGATATATGGTAGTCGCTGTAGTCACAACTTAGTGCATAACAATGTATTAATGCAAATGCTTTCTTGTATTTTATATTCTGTTTTCAAAGGTTTTTTTTCCAAAGACCCCATTCATCAATGTATCATTTTGCTTTACTTTATTAGGTCCTATTTACATCATCACAGAATACTGCTTTTATGGTGATTTGGTGAACTATCTGCATAAGAATAGGGACAATTTCCTGAACCGACACCCAGAGAAGCCAAAAAAAGATCTGGATATCTTTGGGATGAACCCAGCTGATGAAAGCACAAGAAGGTGGGGAAAAGAAAAGAAAAAAAAAAAAAAAGGAGAAAATGCCTTTACTCCATTCCTCTCATTCAGTGGTTTAGAGACCTCCCTTAATTTTTTTCATTGGACTTTTATTTATCAGGTTTCATAGTTCTGTGAAGGTTTCAAATTTTTTTCTCCAGCATCCCTGTTTCCTTGATCCATGTTTCCCCTCTTTAGAGACACCCACAGCTCCAGGATCACTGTGAGTTCCCCATAGACATTCTGAGGCCCCAAAGATCATCTCTTTAACAAAGCATGGACTAAGGTTCCTCTTCTCTTTAAAAACATCCTTTTGCTTCCACCTGCTCAGGTTTTAAAAGTAAAGCACATTTACCTGGTCTCCTTGTTTCCCTGCTTGGGGAATTTCTACTATCTAAAAGTCTTTCTCTTCAAACAACCTGGCAGAGTTTGATCTCGAAGCTCAAGAACTCTCCTTTATCTACCACAGCTTAGCCAGTGTCAAAAGTTTCCTTATGGATAATGTTAATCTCATAACATTTTCCAGATGATGGTGGACGAATCTTGTCATCACACATTCAACAATAAAATAGTGCGAAAAGATAGCCAGAATTTAGAAGGTGAACAGAGATTCCTCCAGAAAATCCCTCAGGCAAATAGTTTTGTTCAACAGAGCTGCTTGGATGGTAACTATTTGGATGAATAAATTACATCTGTAATTTTTGGAATGCCTTGGATTAAAAGCCCTAGGCAGCAATACCTGAATTTTGTGAATGTAGACAATATGTGTTTACATTCTGGATTATTGAAAAAAGAATAAATTTGAAGCCAGTACAGAGGTAATGGGTAATAATATGTGGTGACTCACTGCTGTCTTGTAATACATAAACTTTATATATTCCCTATCAAAAAGCCAACTCTTCAACTCTCATGTTTCACAGTAATACAACAGTAGAACATAAGAGAACTCTCAGATCCACAGGATGCTGTGACAGGGAAGTCACCAGGGCAACAGAGGTTGATGAGCCTGTATTTTTTTCTTTTTTTTCCCAATTTCAGTTACGTGATACTATCATTCGAAAACACTGGAGAGTACATGGACATGAAACAAGCTGACACTACCCAGTATGTGCCAATGCTGGAAAGGAAAGAGGGATCCAAATACTCTGATATTCAGAGGTCTGTGTATGATCGACCTGCTTCATACAAGAAGAAATCAATCTCAGGTAACATAGAACTGTCCCTTTTGCATTCATAGAGAGAATCATAAACTTAAAAGGGACCTTCAAAGGCCATCTAGTCCAACCTTCCTGCAGTAAGTAGGGACATTCTGCACTAGATCAAGTTGCTCAGAGCCTCAGCAAGCCTGGTCTTGAATGTCTCCAGGGATGGGCAGCATGTTCCAGTGCATCACCACCCTCACGGTGAAGAATTAATTCCATCATTAATATTAATAATTCTTGCAGAAGTACACTCTTTTTTTTGTCCTCTAAATGGATGTGGCATGGATTTGCTTCTATGCAGAGGTGCCAAGGAGCTGGAGGCACTTTTTGGAGGCATAGAGTTTTGTAGTGGTAATGATGGACAGTAATCACAGTAAATGTATGTCCCTCTGTTTCCACTTATATTTCACATTAACTGACACTCAGCAAATGCAGAACACTCCCAAATACTTTCCTGGATTATGTAATGAAGATAACGAATACATCCCATTCCCCATCCCTCTTCTCAGAAACCATATACACTTTGCTTTAAAAATAGCCACTGTTGCTTCTGCCTCTGGGCCTCAGAAACTGAACCCTACCCAGTCCCAGATTTCCACGGCAGACCAATGTACTTATGTTGTGCTCTAGGACAATTGGGGTAAATTAGTCACTGAATTGTGACTAGTTTTTGGGTGACTTTTTTCATTAAAAAAAAAATCTCAACAAGAACTCTTGCCATATAATTCCTAACACTTTTTGCTGGTCTTGGATTAGTCCCAATGAGTATTTGCTGGGAAACACAACAGTCTTCAGCAAAAGTAAAGGGATAAGAACACACATAGAATCATAGAATGGTTTGGGTTGGAAGGGACCCTCAAGATCATCTAATTCCAACCCTGCTGCAATGGGCAGTGACACCTCCCACTAGACCAGGTTGCTCAATGTCTCTTCCAGCCTTCCCCAGGGAAGGGGCATCCACAACTTCTTAGGGCAACCTGTTACAGTGTCTCACCACCCTCACATTTAAGAACTTCTTTCTTATATCCAGCCAAAATCTCCCCTCTTCCAGTTTGCATCCATTACTCTTAGTCCTGCCATCCTATACCCTGTATATCCAGCCTTTCTGTAGGCTACTTTCAGGTATTGAGAAGCTAAATGCAGTGAAGGCATTACCTCTTAAATAAATTTTTTCATACCACACACTAACCATTGCTAACAACCTATTAAACACTTCAGTGGGCCTTTTTAACTTTGTTTTTTTCCTGCAGTTCTTCAGGAAAAGAATGCAAACAGGATCAAAAAGCAAAGCCTATATTTAATACTGGATGTTTTTGAGAATGGATTGTGTATCAGACTGTGCAGGCATTAGAAGTCACCAGTTATTGTGAAAAGGCTGGTTGGGTCATGGTACTACAGAATCACAGAATGTTAGGGATTGGAAGGGACTTCAAAAGATCATCTAGTCCAATCCCCCTGACAGAGTAGGATACCTAGATTAGGTCACACAGGAAGACATCAAGGCAGTTTTTCGATGTCTCCAGAGGAGACTCCACAACCTGTTTGGGCAGCCTGTTCCAGTTCACCAAAAATCCCAACCCAATGTCCAAACTCCATAAAAATCAAAGTTTTTCAAGTTACAAATTAAATTTACCTGCCCAATTAGCAAAGGTGTTTAAAAAAAAAAAGCCTAATTGAGATATCTCAACTCCCCCTCAGTAGGGGGAAACGGATGTTGAATCCATTCTTCAGAGCATATACATGTTTTTACTTCTTTTTCAATAGAATCAGAGGTCAAAAACCTTCTCTCAGATGACAGTTCAGAGGGCCTCAGCCTGCTGGATTTGCTGAGCTTCACCTACCAGGTTGCAAGAGGGATGGAATTCCTGGCTTCTAAAAATGTAAGTAAACAAAAAAAAAAAATCAGTAAAGTATAAGGAAGAATACGGACATCTTCATTCCCAACCATGCATGTTCTAAGAACAGAATTGAAATTTTAGCGGTTGTAGACAGCTTTCTCACTTCCCTGACTACTGAGATCACCAGGGCTGGATAAAACAGAGCTGTCAGTCCTCCCATCACAGCCTGTGATGTTCATGGAAGGAGTGTGTACCAGGGACTGTGGTGGATATAAGCAGGGTCCAGGCGGAGGGTCCATACAGCCAAAAGCTGGCATGGTCAGAAGCATAGACATATTATCAGTGCATGATTTGTTGGAGAAATGGAGGCATCACATTTGCCTTCTCCCCATTGCAGTTCATCTGTGTGAGCCCTGGCTGATTCCTGTTCCAGCCATAAAAGCAGTCCAGGTGCCTGCTCATTGGAGGACTGTGTTAACACCATGCCCAGAAAGTTCTCCTTTGCAAGGGAAATGGCCCTCACGGAATTATCACATCCTTGAACAACTTGTTTTCTCTCCATGCAGTGTGTGCACCGTGACTTGGCAGCTCGTAATGTCCTCCTGGCTCAAGGAAAAATCGTGAAGATCTGTGACTTTGGGCTGGCTCGAGACATCATGCATGATTCCAACTATGTCTCCAAGGGCAGTGTACGTACTTATTAATGTCTGCCTTAACTGAAATGGGAAGTGTCAGTTTTAAAGGCTGCTTAATGTTCTTGCCATTCAGTGTTAGTTACACTAATTGACCACCGGGATGAAGACTCCAGAGAATAATTTTTCTTCAGCTCATTAATTCCTGTAACTTTTCTAATTCTGCTTTAAAGCTGAAAAGTACTTGGCCAGGATTAGTACTTCACAGGTTTACATTTTGAACTGGCATATTTTGTGACTGGATAAATTATTAAAGAACTGTCACTGTGATGTGTAGATTAGTGTCACTACAGGCAGGTTGAAGGACTTGGGGTTGTTCAGCCTGGAGAAGAGAAGACTCAGGGAGGACCTCATAGTAGCTTCTCAATACCTGAATGGGGTCTAAAGAAAGGCCGAGGTAGGAATTTTTAATAGGATATGTGATATTTTCCTAGGCAGGACTAGGAAAATGGATGCAAATTGGAAGAGGGGAGATTCAGGCTGGAGATAAGAAAGAAATCCTTTACTGTGAGGGTGGTGAGACACTGGAACAGGTTGCCCAGAGAGGTTGTGGATGTCCCCTCCTTGGAGGTGTTTAAGGCCAGGCTGGATGAGGCATTGAGCAGCCTGGTCTAGTGGGAGGTGTCCCTGCCTATAGCAGGGGGGTTGGAACTAGATGGTCTTTAAGGTCCCTTCCAATCCCAGCCATTCTATGATTCTATGAATGGCCTATCAGACCTACATTGGGAACGCCATCTCTTCTATCATACCCTCAATCACCCTTGTCATTTGCTAGTGATAAAAATTATACAGTTATGGCTTAATTAATTTTTGTGGGGAGAACATAGAATGTTCCTTATAATCCTGGTAGCACTGCATTACATGGAATTAAAAATAAATACTAGCTTGGCAAGCACAACTTTTCTTCTTAGAGATAAGTTAATGTTGCCTACCTAATAGCAGTAATGGGAAATACTTCTTTAATGACTAATCTGTGTGGTTTGGGGTTTCTTTTTCTTGCTACAGACTTTCCTCCCAGTGAAATGGATGGCACCTGAAAGCATATTTGACAATCTGTACACGACGCTAAGTGATGTCTGGTCTTATGGCATTCTGCTGTGGGAAATATTTTCCCTTGGTATGTTTTGTAGAGAAAAAGCTTTTCCAATTCAAGCAGATCTGCATGAAATATTTCAAATTCTGCAGTAAAAATGCAGATGTGAAGTCAACTCCTTGCTATTCTTCTAGGAGTTCTTGAATCTCAGTGTTGGGTGTGAAGTGAAATGCCCATACTCTCCAAAAGTTCTGCTCAGATTATTTCTTTTTTTGTAAGGTACCTTTATTTATGAAATTTTTTTTTGCTTGCAAACTGAAAAACTTTTACATAAAAGTATCAGTGTGCTGGGCCAGGATGGAATTCCTGGATAGCAGGAGGAGGAACAAGCTTGGGTGCAAACTGGAACACAGGAGGCTCCACAGAAATATAAGAAAAAACTTTTTCACAGTGAGTGTGACAGAACAGTGGCCAAGGCTGCCCAGAGAGGGTGTGAAGTCTGCTTCTCTGGAGACATTCAAAACCTGTCTGGATGTGTTCCTGTGTGACCTGGTCTAGGTGTTCCTGCTCCAACAGGGGAATTGGACTAGATGATCTCTTGAGGTTCCTTCCAATCCCTTATATTCTGTGATTCTATGCTTCCCACTTGCAACAGGAGGCTGCAAGCCCAGCCTAGCAGCTGGTTTGAAAGTCTCCTCCTACATGTTTCCAAAGAGCCTGCCTCTATTACAGAAAGAAAACAAATACCAATCTTCTGGGAGGCTGATTTCTCATTTCCAGGTCAGCACCATTCACACAGTTGGTTTATGGCTGTGTAAAGTGGTTATGACAATCTATAGCCCTTACAGACAATGTACAGTTCCCAGCTGGGAACAGCCTGGCTCTTTCCTCAGCCTGATTAATTAGCCTGCCAGGGGGGTGGCTGGCCTTGCTTCAGTGAGCCTGCATTGCCCACATATACTCTGAGAGGAATTAATCACTCCTGTATGGTACCTTCTTCTGCCTCACAGTAGCCCCAAGCCTAATGTTATTTTCTGGAATAAGTTATCCTACAGCTGCTTCTCAGAAAGCAGCAGCTGCACCACTCTTTGTGGTATTGTAGTCTCTGGGCATTGTAGGAATCCTGGGCTGAACCAAGAGAAGTGTGACCAGCAGGTCCAGAGAGAGGGTTTTGTCCCTCTACTTGGCTCTGGTGAGGCCCCACCTAGACTATTGTGTTCTGTTCTGAAATCCTCAACATAAGAATGTCGTTGAGCTGTTGGAGTGGGTCCAGAGGAGGGCCACCATGATGATAAAAGGGCTAGAGCAACTGCCTTATGAGGACAGGCTGAAGGAGTTGGAGTTGTTCAGCCTGGAGAACAGAAGGCTCAGGGGAGACCTCACAGTAGCTTCTCAATACCTGAATGGGGTCTACAGAAAGGCCGGGGTAGGAATTTTTAATAGGATATGTGATGGCAGGACTAGGAATAGTGGATGCAATTTGGAAGAGGGGAGATTCAGAATGGAGATAAGAAAGAAATCCTTGACTGTGAGGGTGGTGAGACACTGGAACAAGTTGCCCAGAGAGGTTGTGGATGCCCCCTCCCAGGAGGTGTTTAAGGCCAGGCATTGGGCAACCTGGTATAAGGGGAGGTGTCCCTGTCCATGGCAGCAGGGTTGGAACTAGATGATCTTCAAGGTCCCTTCCAATCCAAACTATTCTATGATTCTGTACCTTTTCACCCCCATCCCTGGGAGGCTGATGAAGTATCTCAAACTGAGGAACAGTTCAGCCCATGCTTCAAATGCCCTACCTGCAAGAAAGGTTCTGCAGCCCAGTTTTTGGTGAAAATTCTGCTTCTGAAAGGGCTTAGGTTTCTGTTGTAGATATTGTATATGTATCCTCTGCCTGAGAAAGATGATATTTCTCAGAAAGCAAAACACAGTCTCAGAGATGTCTATTAAGAAAGTCGACTTGGACAACCAGGGAAGTGGTTGAGGCACCATCTCTGGAGGTATTTAAAAGATGGGTAGACATATGGCTTAGAGATTTAGAGTTTAGAATAGTGATGGTTAGAGTTAGATTGATGATTTGAGTTGGTGACCTGAAAGGTCTACAATTCCATGCCATCTTGCTGCGAATTTCACATATAACCAATATTTGTGCACTGTAGCCCCAGATGATCACTTGAGTCAACCTGGGCTGGGTCCAAAGCTTTCAACAGCCCATATACCCAACATGCAAGCTGTTGTGTAAAACTACCTGCCCAAGTGGGAAGAGTTGGGTATAGAGGGACTGGGTCACACAAGGGCTTTGCCTTTACAGCCAGGATGAGAAGAACAGCTCAGACCACATCATTCTTAGCAATCACACAGATGACAAGGTCTATAAAACCTCACAGACAGAAAGTCTGTGCAAAGCCATGACCTTAGGTCTGCTGCACAGACTGATGATCTGATGAAGGTGTTATCCAACTTCTGTGCCCAGTCTGTGCACTTTATAAACACCACAAGTGTTGTTGTTTTTTTTTCCTAAGTAGTACCCACTTCACTCTTTCCTACCAGGCATTTCACATCAGGGCTTAGCATGGTCAAGACAACAACTGGCTAGGAAAGATTAATAATGATGTCACATCAAATTCTAGTGTTAACATTTTTTTTTCTCTTATATCTGCAGGTGGCACACCATATCCTGGCATGATGGTTGACTCTACTTTCTACAACAAGATCAAGAGTGGCTACCGAATGGCCAAACCTGACCATGCTACCAATGAAGTGTATGTCTGCATTTGGCTTTCCCTCATCTGTCTAATTTTGGCTTTGATTTCAGTTTGACTTCTCATTTCCCATTCCCTGTTGGTTAAACTGGTTTCCATCTTATCTTCAGGTATGACATCATGGTAAAATGCTGGAACAGTGAACCAGAGAAAAGACCTTCTTTCTACCATTTGAGTGAAATTGTGGAGAGCTTGTTGCCTGGAGAGTACAAAAAGGTTAGCTCTTTGAAATTTCTGCTTTCTAAAACCAGTTTTAGAGGGAATTTTAAATTGCGTTCCAGTCATCAGGACCTTGTGTACTGAGCTGATGCATCCTACCCTACATGAATTTCATGATTTGGCCAGGGTCATCACATGTTCGGGGAGCATGAAATTAAGGTCGCTGAGAGAAGCAATTCAGTATCAGCTGGGAGGCACAACTCTCCTTTTGTAATGAAATCTTAGCAACTTAAATGTTTCTACTGGAGAATGAGTTTTATGTATTTTCATAGGACTTTTCTATGCACTTTTCACTAAATTTCACTAAAAGTTTCACTAGGTAGTGGAAAAGTTCTAGGAAAGGGTTGGCTTGGTCCTCTTTGTACTCTAACACACTTCTGATCCCTCTGGGCAAATTCTGCCTGTCCCATCTCTCAGTGCTTGATTTTCTCCCCAGCCTTCATTCCTTTCCCCCTCTCGCTACCCCTCTTTCATGACTGCTAGTCTGCTTTGTGCTGCCAAACTCACTCCTGCATCTTCTAAAACTGGCTTCAAATCCCCAGTGACTTGAAGGTACCAGGTTTCTCCAACCAATGTTGATGTCTCACAGGATAGAATATCTGCTGGGTTAATGAACAACAGCTACTCATCTAAAGAAATGCAGTCTTACTGAATAGCATCTAATGAAGGATTTGAAATTAATATTTTCAGAGCTATGAGAAGATTCATCTGGACTTCCTGAAAAGTGACCACCCAGCTGTCACCCGCATGAGAGGGGACTGTGACAATACTTACATTGGTGTCACCTACAAGAATGAAGACAAGATGAAGGACAGGGAGAGTGGATTTGATGAGCAGAGGCTGAGTGCTGACAGTGGGTACATCATTCCCCTGCCTGACATTGACCCTGTTTCTGAAGATGAACTTGGCAAAAGGAATAGGCACAGGTATGTAAGGCTCACAAATAACAAGTAGCTGTTCTGGGTCATGTTTGCCAATGGCATTAACACTCCTTAGCATCCTTACCTTCACAGAATCATACACAGAGTGTCAGGGATTTGAAGGGACCTCAAAAGATCATCTAGTTCAATTCCCCTGCCAGAGCAGGAACAACAGAGGAGAAACTCCAGCCAGCAGCTGGAGAGAGAGACATTGGCATCCTATAGCCAGGAGTAATGCCTCTGCTTGATTTATATACTGGGGAGATGGGCTGTGTATCATCCATTCTACATTTCTACCTTGAGACCCCAAAAACCCACCAGCATCTGCCCTTGAATTGGTTTATTCTGGTCCTTCTCTGTGCTATAACAAATAGCAGAGCTTCAAGTGGTTTCTTAGGGATTGCTTATTGGGAAGATTTCATTTAGGTGTAGCAGCGTGACTAGTCATTGTGTTTTCAATTGGAAAAACCTAATTTGGCCCCTGCTGGTATCGTGCTGCTGTGTGTCAGAGGGACTCCCTTTCTAGCTTGGCAAAGTCACAGTGGCCGCCTGGTGGCTCTGTAGGCACATGATCATAAAATCATAGAATGTTTTGGATTGAAGGAGTCCCTAAAGACCATCTAGTTCCAACACCACTGCCCTGGATGGGGGACACCTCCCACTAGACCAGGTTACTCAAAGCCCCATACAGCCTGGTATGGAACACCTCCAGGCATGGGTCATCCACAGCTTCTCTGTGAGTGCAGTCTGCCACTGCATCTCAATGCCTTGGAGCTGCATGTGTAGCCTCAGGGCACTGAGCTTGTGAGACCAGCTCTAAAGTTTGGGAGAAGCTGGTTTTAATATCTTCCATAGTATCATTTTAATGGGCAGCAGGGTATCCAGGACTTTTTCTGCTCCCCTGTTGGTTTGCCTGACCAATTCCATTGCAGCACCACTCTGCATAACCATAACTAGGAATGGCATGGTCTAATTCAGCACTTAATTCATAGTATTAGAAACCTAAAGACATAATATTTTTTCACAATTTTCAAGGATGAACCAAGTCTCTAAGAAGCACCATCCAGATTGAGATTTATTATCCCTCTCTCTGGTACTGTCTTATTGTCTGTTACTGTTATTTTCACCTGACCTCCCTAGATTTATCCAAATGACTTCTTGTCACAGCAGTGTTACAAAGCTATTTCTCCAACAAGTTTCTGGCTGAAAGTGCTTGGAGCAACATATAAACATCATGCTCCTTTTAATGTGAAGGTAGTTCATTACTTTAGAGCTACAAACTCTGCCATGTCCTAAGAAATGGGTGATCAGAATCACTTGATATTGCACCACGGGTCAGAAAGTACATGAGGAATGGTGTTCAGGTCTGCTAGAGCCATGTTTGCCATGTATCTTCTCTCTGAGTTGTTTGTCTCTTCCAGTTCCCAGACATCTGAAGAAAGTGCCATTGAAACCGGTTCCAGTAGCTCCACCTTTATCAAGAGAGAGGATGAGACCATTGAGGACATTGACATGATGGACGACATTGGGATCGACTCCTCAGACCTGGTGGAGGACAGCTTTCTGTAACCACACAGACACCTTCCTGTCCTGCACACAGGGAAGCTTGCTGTGTCATCTATAGACTTCTGTTACACAGAGAAAACCACTTTATTGCAATGTCAAGGATATGAAGAGGAGGTGGATTTGTACAGAGGAACTCCCAGAGATGGGCAGAGGAATCAGCTTGAGTAGGAGTGAGAGAGACATGTTGGAAGATGGATTTTTACTTTTCAGTGTTGCTTCTTGCAGTACTTCAGTAGCATCTCAGTGTTGATTGCCATTCCAGTTGGTGGGATGATGAAGGAAAAGGCCACAAACACACCAGTTTTGTATTTCAAGGGCATTCATATGACTTTGATGGATGGAATTTCCACTGCAGCAATATTTCACTGTTGTAATTATGTAAATAACTGTTCTACTCAAGGATTTTTGAGGTGCACATTGAACATATGCAATGGATTTTTGACGTGATCATTCATGAATTTTGTGTACTTCCTCCTTCTATCTCAATGTCAGCTGCTGTTGAACTAACATGTGAATTGAAGAACATGTAAAAACCACTTTTGGACCAAAAAGGTCTAAAACCACAAGAGACTGACCGGTACTACAAAACATGTTACTTTTTACTATTAATGCAAGTAAAGGGGAACAGTAACAATAATAATAATTAAAAACCAGTCTATAATAGGTGTTAGAAACCTAGTAAGTCTTTATTAACTATAGAAGATAGCTGTTTTCAAGATAATACTACTACTGTTTTCAGTAACACTGAACGTGTATCGTATAATTCATTGTCCTTCACTAAAAGCACAGTCTCAAGAAACTTCTTTAAGTACAAGGAAAAAAAATTCTGACCTGAGATTTTTTTTAATGAAATGATTCTGTTACTTGGCTTTACATGATATGGAAACTTCCCTGGTTAGCTGAGACTACTTTAACATGGAGAAAATTTTGAATTTGACTTTTCTAGCACAAGCTGAGTATTTTCTCTAATCAGATATTGCAAGAAACTATAGTCCTCTGATTAAGTGAGGTTCTAAAAATTAAACATTAAAAAATTTACTTGATGCCAGACTTTCAAGATACTCAAGAATTGAAGTTTATGACAAATCATCAGAAACATCCCATTATTAGTATTTCATGGGTACTCTAAATCCTACCCTGCAGTTAGCTGTGAAGAATTGATTTGATATTTGAACTGCTCAAGGAACAAAGACATCTCTCCCAGAATGGAATTCCAGCTCAACTAAGCAGAAATAATTCAGCAGCAAATACTCTTCTCTTAGTTTTCAGGTTTAAACAGGAACTGAAAACTCTGAGTATTATCTTTGCAGGCTGGAACTACAAACAGTAATTGCTTCCAAGAGAGTTTTTCTGAAGAAAGAGCTTGCAATAGCTGGGGGTTTTTTTTGACACCACTTACAGAAGCAAAGTGTTACTATTACTGCTATCACTGTACAACTGAGATACGATGTTTTGGAAGACTTACATGCAAAGAAAGAGGTACATCACTGCGAAGGGAACCATCCTTTCTGGTGCTCAATTTTCAAACTTAACCTTAATTCAGTGAGACAAGCACCTTGTGGTAGATGCTTGGCCTCTAGCCTAACTCAACCAATGGTGCAAACCCACCCTTGTGTTGCAGTTATTTTTCCTAGGAAGTGTGAAAGATGGACCAGCAGTGCCCAACAGAACATGCTGCCCTGTTAAGCTCCAGCTTTGACCTGAAACATCCCTTTGAAAAGCTACACAAGTCCCTTTAACTTCATGGTTGTGGACCAAATGAAAGCAAATGCAATATTGTCAGTGTCACAGACAAGTACTTATGGATCTGGGTTTCAAAATGTCACCTGGCTGAGGCCATGTCTCTAGCTGTCCTGCAGATGTGACAGTAGGACCTGAAGTGAGACACCTGCAAATTCCACCCTGATGGAGGCTGACAATCAGAAGGAACCATGAGCCACGACACATCCTTCACTCCTTGCAGCCAATAGATCACGACCAAATGCCCTCCTGGGAGCTGTGCATTGAGCCAAACACGTGTCACTGAGCTCTGCATGGTGACAACTGTGAAACATAAAGACTCTCCATACAGCCAGGACAGATGAGAGGACATATAAAGCCCTCCTCCAGCTATGAACTACGAATTGAGGAAATACAGCTTATCTCTTTGATATCCCAGATATCTGAATGGCCACTTGAGACCACGCGTGCCTTAGTTTGCATGTGAAGTCGGTCCAGCTACGCATTCAAATTAGGCAAGCAAGTTCACCTGCATTTTTGCACATGGCCTAGTGTTTTTCAGGGTTTGAAAATCAGCCCCCCAGCACATCCTATTATACCAGTTACTGGAATTTGAGGACATTTTTCACGTGGTCTCCCTTTCCCCTTCCCAGTTTTGTTCTGTATCTCGCAGCGCATCTCAGGGCTAGACCCAAACAGTGGAGGTGAACCAGAGCTTACTCACTTACCTGATGCATGGTAGTGTTGGTTCTCCATCTTGTTGTGAGGATTGTGTAGATGATCTGCATCAGTGGCAAGGTTCTAGCCAAACCCAGGCTTGGAATCAGATAAGCTGTTCACAAAACTGGAATGAGAAGAGAGGGGACTTACTGGAGAGGAAGAAATGTGAGAGGGTGATTCCTGAATTTCTACAGTATTACCAATATTACAGACTTTTGCTTTTATGGCTTAATTTTTGAGAAGCCTCTGGAAGAGATACATTCCCAAGCCTTTTGCTATGGTAATTGTGTAATGACAATCAGCATTAGCCTTTTGATTAGGAATGGCCAACTAGTTCCTTACAGCGTGGTCTGCAACTTGTACAAAATGGTCCTATTACCTGATGAAGGACGTGAGATATGATGATGTTATACATCAATATGTATATAAGTATTTTTATATAGACTTCTAGAATACTGCCAAAACATTTATGACAGCTATATCACTGCCTTTGTTTATATTTTTTTTTACTGTGATATATTCCACAGGCACGTTAACTGTTGCACTTTGAATGTCCAAAAGTTATATTTTAGAATAATAAAAAAGTGTTTCCAAAACGGTGGCTGTTGTGAAATGTTTGATGAAGGGCAAGCTGGCCTGAGTGATGGTAGGCATAAAATGTATTTCGAAAAAATGCCCCTGTTGATATTTTGTCTTTGGAAAAAAAATCCTGTAAATTAAGATCTCTATATTTCAATAAATGATATATAATTTAAGGATATGTGAGGGGTTTATACTCACTTATTGGAAGGTGATTATAAAGAATCAGTCTTGATTGGGGTTTTTTCACTCCAAAATGCTTCCGGTTAGTTAAGTGTCTTGAAAAAGACACTGGGCAGCAATAAGGTCTCTAAGCTCTTCTAGCATGCACAGTGGAGAAGCACCTGTAGAAAATTAACCTGGAGAATGAGTGACATTTGTGGGGAGCCATGTTGTCCACCAGAACATAGCACATGTGGTACTCCAGTAACTATTGCTTGGAGCAGAGCAACTCCATCAGGGTGGGCACTGCAGGAGGTTAAACCCTTCTTGTGTTGTGGGGTTTGATGCCTGCTGGTCAGCACACACCAAGGAGATGGGGGACATGGGGTGCATTACACTCTGCTACTTTGAGCACTGCTGTAAAATAAATGGGTTTTGTGCAAAGTTAGCTTTTAACAAGGGACAAAAAGTGAATTGTGTCACTCTTTAGGTTAAAGTGCACAGAGAACTAGATGGCCCAATCCTTAAAAAGGTGTCATGGTTTCTCTGCCTCTGGTTGCAGGGATTTTTTTCGACCCATCCTGAGCTCATCTACTTTATAGAATCATGGAAAGTCAATCAAATCAGATCTTTGTGCTCCTACATCAATGAATTTTGCTCAGTGGATGTAATTTAATGTGAATTTGAGAAGAATCTCAAGATTTCAACATGAATACAGAGTTAAATGGGTCAGCTGCACTTTGTGTCAGCCGGAGCCTGCCCCAGTTTGCCAGCAGGATCCAGGCAAGTCTGTCTGGGGAAGCACTGTAAGCACGCAGGCTAGCAACCTCTTGCAGTGGCTGCTGCTGGTAGGACATGCTTGGAGATGAACTCTCCATCTAACATCTCCCTCTCCTTCACCATTCCCTCGCAAAGTAAACCCTTTCTTCACCTGAGAGTGCAGCAGCCTGAGCTCTTGCCTGAGATAAGCTCCCTCTTCTCTGTGTCCTTGACATAGAGGAGCCTTTATCCTACAACACTGTATGGACTCATAACAATTCTTGCCACCCCAGGTGTTCAGGAAAGAGCCATGGCAGAACTTGTGTCCTTATGTATGTCCTGCTCAGCCATGAATGCGCTCTTCTGAGAGTCCAGCAGCTGTGTGAGATGCAAGGACTGATGGACTTGCTATTCTTGTAAAGTGTGATTGCTACCAACATCCCTCTCTAGGCAGGAGCTTGTTGCCCCACACAGAGCTTGAACTGAGATCTCCATCCTCTTTTTGAGGAGTGGAAATGCAGTTTCCCATGTGCAGTATAAGGCTGCATGTGCCTGTTGAGTGTGCATGTCCATGGTCTCACCCTCTTGCTGAAGCTGATCCATTTTGGGCAAAAGCCAAACTTTCCATAGAAAAACACAGCTTGGGTGTCCAGTGGGAATCCTGCTCATCTTCTTACTCCCTGTCTCAAGGCCTCTGGAGCATCTGACTGCAAATGTGCCAAGGCAGCTGAGTGGCATGTGGCAGTCAGTCTGCCCAGGAAAGAGGGACTTGGGGGAAATCAATGCACTGAGCTCAAAGCACTGGAGGTGGGTGGGCTTCTGGCCAGGTTGGGACAGGAAAGGTAGGGAATATTTTTCCACATATGTTCCTGTGCAGGAAATGTTAGTTTATGAAGGTAACCAAACCTTTGACTAAGCTTCTGGATTGCTATGAGTGATGCAAAAGCAGGTTCATTGACCATAAGGAAGTTATCCAGCTTTCCCCAGGTGGCTCTGACAACCTAAGGCATGTTGCCCCTGCTACTGTCTCAGCAAGACAGCCACATCTCGTAATCTTATCCCTGTAGCCAGAGGCTGTGTGTTAAATGGGAGCTGTGTGCTGGCATAATTCTGGGGAAATATCAGAGGAAAGCCTTTCTTATGCTCATGGACCATGGCTGGACTATGAAGAGAGGAGGTGAAGAAGAGTCCATATGTTGTGTAAGTCCTATTGCTGATACCTACAGTAAGGCAAATGGTTGGGATCTGTACTCTTGGGCTGGTCTACCAGTTCCCATCTGTGTCCTGCACCCTCTGTCTCAAGTGAGACCAAACCACAGTAAGTGGCAGAGGAGGCATCAGCCCCTTCTTCTGCTGGCATTGAAAACTCAGCTAACAACCAAACCTAATTAATCCCTGGATAAACAATTTCCAGTGTTTCCTTACATTTGCGATTCCCTTTACTGAAATAAAAAGTCAAACTTTTCCTTTCCAGGTTGGCCACAAGATGGAAGCATCAGACAAAATTCTGTTAAATCATTCTTTTCCTCATCCTTTTTCTCTCTCTCTTTTTAATTTTTTTTTCTTTTCCCAAAGCAGCACAGATGTGCTGCCACTACAGAGGCAGAACAGCTGGGGCCTTTATAGCAATAGGAGGTAAAGGAATACAGATGGTGTCTGTCAGCTCCAATTGTTTTATTTGGAAGAACTTTGAACCTGTTATGATAACCAGAGGTTTCCAGAGGATGAGATCTGCTGTAGACAGTCCTTTTAAAGAATGAAATGCCTCCCTCAAGCCCTCTCTTGCCAAAGAGGAAATCGAAACAGCATCACAGAATTCATGGTAGTTAACTGGGATTGTTCTGGGCTGCAGTTGCCCATTTTTGTGTTACAGCTCACATCCCAAGTTCTGCAAAGCTGGAAACTTCACTGGCAACCACATGGCTACTCCTGATGGAGCTGAAGGGCTTTTTGCCTCCAAAATCTTACCTCTAGATGAGAAAGGAAGGGATTTAGAATAAAATATTACTTTAAATACAATGAGAGAGGGAGATATTATTCACCATGAGGGTAGTGAGATACTGGAACAGGTATCTGTTACTGGAACAGGGGTGGCAGAAGCCCCATCCCTGCAGACATCCAAGGTCAGGCTTGATGAGGCTCTGAGCAACCTGATCTAGTGCATGATATCCCTGCTCACTGCAGGAGGTGGTCTAGATAACCTTTGATGATCCCTTACAACTCCATGATTCCATGATTCTATATCCCAAACTCAGCTGAGACTGTGTCTGTCTCTTCTTTTGTTGCTTTAGTGTTGTGCTGAGGGTAGATGAGGAGCCATAAAAGTTCCTGAGCTGAGGACTAGGTTAATGTGCCTTTGTGATATTAAAATAAATAAAGACCAATTTATGCACATGATCAAAAAATAACATCCAGTCTAATGTTTGTAGCCAAACTCCCAAACTCTGACCCCCAGAAGGTGTGTAGGTTCAAGGTTTAGTTTGAGTTTATAAGTTACTCCTGACCCCACAGCAACCTGATTTACCAGAAGTTACCTTGTTCTCCCTGCCCTTAGCACTGCTGTGCCCTGAAAGTGGGAGTATCACCTGCCTCCTCATTATTTCTCCTGAAAAGTGATGCCAGCTTTGCTAGAAGCGGGAGTGTCATTTGTTAGACTGGTTGATACAACTGGAATAAAAGCACATGATAGAGTATCCAAAAAATGGTCTTTGTTTTCCAGCTCTACTAATTGGCCTCAAAAAAGGTAACTTCTTCATATTACTTCTGGCTGGCTGAGACTACAGCCTTTGCATTGCCTGCAGTAGCATATGCCAGCTGATGCCCTAGCCTTAGAAATAGTGATTTAAAGGCAGATCTAAGCTTTGAAACCAGAGAAGCCCTGTTAAAGGTAAGCCAAGCAAAAAAGTGTCTCCCACCAGACCGCCTTTGGGTATATTTGTGTTGTTACAAGTGTATTTGGGTGTATTTTTATATACACCAAGCACATTTGTGAGCTTGTTGATTCATTGCTTTCAAAGATAGAGTTTTGTTTTGCTCACAGTCTACTTGACATGCAAAATGATGTGTGCTTTCGTAGAAAAAAATGCTGCTATACTGATGTGTGAGCGATGTCAATGCTTTAATTAAAGCCAATCTTCAATTATAAAAAAAAAAATGTCTACTGTTGTTATTTAACCTGGCAGTCTGTACGACACAGACCAGAGAGTTTTCCCAGATTAATTCCCAGTTGAACCAGAGCCTGTCTTATAGAAAAAAAAAAAAGCAGCCAGTCTTCTCTTGTCTCTGTGAATCCTTGTGTAAATATCAGGTTCTGCAGCTGCTTACTAGAGTTATTAGTTCAACACTCTGGGCACGCACCAAACCAAGACTTACATTTCCACATTGTGAGCTCAGAGGAGCTCAGGAACCCAGCTGCCATCATCATTTCAGGTCACATCCCCTCACTTGCTGGGTGAGTGGGGGGAGTGGGATTTCATCAGTGTATTTTGGTCACTTCCAGTGCAGTTTCTGAAGGTTGTCCTTGGCAGGTCTGGATATTTGTGTGCAACATCCAGATGCTCTGTGCATGAAAACAGTTCCTCTGGACAGAGACTGGTGAAGGTGGACTTATCTGAAGGAGGAAAGATGCCTATAGACTAAACAGGATGATAAAATAGGGGCAATGGTTTTAAGCTAGAGCAAGGCAGGTTTGGATTGGACATTAGGAAAAAGTTCTTCACAATGAGGGTGGTGAGGCACTGGAACAGGTTGCCCAGAGAGATTGTGGACACCTCATCCCTGGAGACATTCAAGGCCAGACTTGATGAGGTTCTCAGCAACCTGATCTAGTACAAGATGCTCCTGCTCATTGCAGGGGGTGGGCAGAACTACATGACATTTGGAGGTTCCTTCTAACTCATCACATTCTATGATTTCTTCCCAGAAAGAAAATTTGGGTGAATTCAGTTAAATATCAGTGTTTTTCCTCTATGTCCCAAGACTTTCTCATGATTTTCCAAGCTGTGCATGCAAGCATCCTTATTGGATAGCCCAGGGAGATTGCACTGAGCAGAAGAGTGCCACTGCTGACCCTCCTAGGCTCCTAAGAGTTATTTGACCTTGGTTTTTATATATGTAAAAGCAGGCAAGGATTGAGAATCCTCTGTACATAATGCACCAGCACAGACTTTAGGACTTCTGCTTTTGGTTGTAAGCAGAGGGGACAGTCCTTGCTCTGTTACTGCGGCAGGCTGGTCAGGAGATGCTCTTCCTGGCTGCAAGACGTGGTACAAATCATTAGATGATGCTGGGGCATGGCAAACTCTTCATTTTTTCCTATAATATGTGCCCTTGTGGCCAAGAAGACCAAAGGCATCTTGGGGTGTATTAAAAGGGGTATAGTCAGTAGGTGGAAGCAGGTTCTCCTCTATTCCGCCCTGGTGAAACCACATCTGAAGTATTGTGTCCAGTTCTGGTACCCTCATTTCAGGAAGGACAGGGAACTGCTTGAGAGGGTCCAGCGCAGAGCAACAAAGATGATGAAAGGATTGGAGCATCTCCCTTATGAGGAATGGCTGAGAGAGGTGGGTGTCTTTAGCTTGGAGAAGAGGAGACTGAGGGGTCACCGCATTAGTGTTTATAAATATGTAAAGGGTGAGTGTCAGGAGGATGGAGCCAGGCTCTTCTCAGTGACCTCTTCTCAGGACAAGGGGAAATGGGTACAAGCTGGAACATAGAAGGTTCCTGAGAAATGTAAAAAAAAAAAAAATTCACAGTGAGGGCAACAGAACAGAACAGAACAGAACAGGCTGCCCAGAGAGGTTGTGGAGTCTCCTTCTCTGGAGACATTCAGAACCCATCTGGACAAGTTTCTATGTGACCTGGTCTAGGTGTTTCTGCTCTGGCAGGGAGATTGGACTAGATGATCTCTTGATGTCCCTTCCAGTCCCTTATATTCTGTGATTCTGTGACTTGTTCAAAGGTGCATCTGACTTGGCTCCTCTTCCTTTCATCCACTCTTTTCAGCTTTTGTCCCTCTGAGAACAGAGCTGTGAGCTCTGCCACATCCTTGACCCATGTCAGGCTTGGACAACAACAAAGGATAGAGTTAAAGAGTCCAGGGCTGCTCCAAGCTGTTCCCAAGCATCTGCACAGCTAATGCTTTTCCACAGCTCCTCCCCACATCCTTGGCTGTTCCCCTGGCAGTGAGAAACCTGCAGAATTAAACATCGTGAGAAATCGCTGTTGAAAATGTTCAAGAGAAGCTGCATTTGAGAGAAAAAGCGTTTGAAAATGCCAATGTTCTGCAAGAGAAGGAAAAGAAGAAGAAGGAAAAAAAAATGGTGTGAATATATGTAGCTTTACTGTCAAAGACTGAGCAGCCCAAACCTGTCCTGAGCTGCCAAAAAATTAAAAACTAGATCTTTTGGCACAAGTATTCTGGTATTCAAATTTTCTCCTGAAAATGCCACTTACCCTGTGGAGAATGTAGAAAGCAAGCTTTGTGTTTCCTCCCCCCTGTTAAAATCCACTTCTACCCCCTCCCTCTTGAAAGGGACCCCATCCTTCCCATCACATGTGTTGTGACATCTTTTACTGAGACGGAGACTGTGCTTCTACAAGGACCTTTCACAGGAACAGCTGCTAAAAGTTGACTTGTAACTCCAGGGAAGTATTTTTAAATAGAAAAGAAGAGCAGACAAACAAACAAACCAGAAGGAGATTGTAGGGAGATGCCTTACGAGGACAGGCTGAAGGAGTTGGGGTTGTTCAGCCTGGAGAAGAGATGGCTCACGGGGAACCTCACGGTGGCTAATCAATACCTGAAGGGGGCCTACAGAAAGGCTGGGGTAGGAATTTTTAATAGGATATGTGATGGAAAGACTAGGAGTAACGGATGTAAATTGGAAGAGGGGAGATTTAGGCTGGATAAAAGAAAGAAATTCTTTACTGTGAGGGTGGTGAGACACTGGAACAGGTTGCCCAGAGAGGTTGTGGATGCCCCCTCTCTGGAAGTGTTTAAGGCCAGGCTGGATGAGGCAATGAGCAACCTGGTCTAGTGGGATTGGAACTAGATGATCTTTAAGGTCCCTTCCAACCAAACCTTTCCATGATTCTATTTATCAGAATTTCTTCCCCTGCCAGCTTTCAAAGAAGATACTGGCATAGGATGGGGGTGGGAGAGCTGCCCTCACAGTGATGCTTGGGAAGGCAGGAAGGATGCATTTTGTTACTCTGCTCTGCCCTGTGGCATTCAGCTCTGGGAGCTGGCGAAAGCATCTTTTCCTGGAAGCATCACTGACAAAAGAGCTCAGCCGGGTGAGGGAGAACACAGCAGCGCTTGTATGCAGGCTCATCTCTGCTTGCCACATAGAATCATAGAATGGTTTGGGTTAGAAGCGATCTCAGAGATTATCTAGTTCTAAGCCCCCTGCCATAGGCAGGGACACCTCCCACTAGA
>VZTY01023259.1:257187-282650 GCA_013400935.1 Turnix velox | reverse complement strand
CCACGAGTCCTTCCGCGAACAACTTACCTCCTGCGCCGCGGCGGGAGGAGGAGTAGATGCCTGACCCCCACAGCTTGCGGGTCCCCCCCCCACCGCCTCCTTTCTTCGCGTAGGGATGCGGGGTCCCCGGGGCAGGATGAGGGACGCCCTCAAAAGAGATGTGTTTCCTCCGGGAAGGGGAAACGTTACCAACCCCCTACCCTCCCCTCGACTCTGCAGCCCCCTACTCCGGGCTGGCGGCGGAGTCAGACGGCACCTTGCCCTCCCCCCGAAGTTCTGGGGAACACAGCGGGTGTCTCGGGCCGCTCCGGGCAGGGGAGGGAGCTGTAGCGGGGCGAGGTGGAGAATTGGCCCCTGCGGAGACAGGCAGTAGAGCACTCCGAGGTGCGGAGTCCGGCGCGGGGCGCCCTGCATCCCCCGGAATCGGGCTTCGACTCCCCGCAGCAACCCCCAGGGCTGGTCATCCTGGGAGCCCCCAGAGCGTCCGGCGTTTGAGGGCAGCCTGGGCCTCACTGCGGCCCAGGCACTCTTAGATGAGGTTAATTTATGATTAATTAATTAATGGGAGTTTGGAGTTGGCTGCTGGGATGTAGCAGCAGTGAGTGACTCGCAGCCGTAGGGACTGGGCAAGGGTGACACTCCGAGTGTGATACACCGAATGCTGTGATGAGAGGGAAGAGTTAGGGCAGGACCCTCTCTAATCGTCTGGGAGATGCAGTCCTCAGAAGGGAGCCGTCTCTGGAGAAACGTGAATTGACTGGGCAGAAGGTGATGATACCAATGTTCGAATGGAATAGGGTAATACACTGAGGAGTGGAATAAGAAACTAGTAAGAGCTTTTTTGTTTCCTTTTGCGTCTCTTTCCCCTCACTTTTGTTATTCAGTTTGATCATGTGGATCATAGCGTCCTTTCAAAACCTCTGAGTTGAGAGAGTCCTATTAACTGCATGACAATGGGAGCTATGTGTGGTATATGCTGGGGGGCAGCCTCTACCAGTTTGAGGGGCTGGTGCCACTGCCTCCTTTGCCACAGGTTTGGCCAGTGGGAGCTGCCTGCCCACTGCCCCAGCCAGCTTTGGGGGCCAGAGAGCGAGTTGGTATGGAAGAAACCCATGGGGGCTTGGTGTGGGCAGAATGGAAGGCAACCACAGGGACTCAAAGTGAGTGAGATGGTGCATGTATTTTCAGCGCAGCGCTGCTGACCCAGGTTTGTCCCTGACATCCTGTAGAACACAGGGTTCATACCCATCTTCAGCGCAAGCAGGACTTTCTCCTCTTTCACAGCCCAACCACGTGTGTTCCTGAAATTTAATTTGTGTAAGTGTGGTCCTGATAGACTTTATCAATGACTTGGTTTTGTTAAGCTGACAGAAATGAGCAGATGTGTTTGGGCTGACAGTGTAGTAATACTTTAAACTGCTTCTTCTGATTGTGCTTAACTGTGCATTTAATTTGAATTTAATAGGGCCGTTTATTTTAAAAACACAAAACAAGTTCTGAGAAATCTAGTTTGAGAATTAACAGCTAAAACACAAGTGTAGACCCAGTTGCTATAGTTTGATGCTGATGTTAATAATTATTCGCTTTTTAAAAATTGTATTTATTTGACTGCTTTTATTTGTTGTGTCAAATTGTCTTCTGGGGCTGGGTTTGCCTACAGTTAAGGTGAGGTTTGAAAGTGGCATGTCCTACCTTATACTCAGCCTTTCTGCCCCTGCAGATGTAGATGCAGATCTGAGGCAAAGCTCACAGAAATGCTGGACCCACCAAAAAACCCCTAGTATTCAGATTAGAATTCTTTCATATCCTTCGGATAGCCACAAACTGGTTTCTCTCAGCTGTGTCTCCAACCAGAACAATGAACACCAGTGTTTCCAAACCTGAAGCATAGAGTGGGAATTCTCACTCAGGTGCTGGATTGGAGCAGGCAGGATCAGGGCATGACTGATGGCATCTCTGGTGGGAGCAGTGGAGATGCAGGCGCACAGGGCTCTGCTAGGTGCTGTGCTCCTTCCCCTTTGCTTCACTTGGTGGTGGTTTGTCTTGGCTGTCATTGTCTGTACAGGTTTCTCCTTCCCCAGGTTTGTTATATGAGTGTATTGATTTAGAACCAATTGTTACATCTGGGTGGTTAAGCTATTTGTATGATTTCAAATTCAACTCTTGTTCAGGATGCTTAATTTAAACACAACTGTGTTATTTATGCATTGATATTTGCTGGAGAAGTGACCTGTAGAGAAAGCTGATGACAGCTCTGATACAGCTCCTTTCATTGCATGGTATTGTCAGCAGAGACCATTTTTCATGCTGCTTTGACTTAGTGTCCCCCTTGTAAAATTTCAGGCCATGAGCTATAGGGTGATGACAAAGATTTGCAAGGACAAACTTCCTCATACCTTCCTCTTGCAGAGGATGAGAAAAAGAAGAGATTGCCCTTTGAATGAAGGCATGAGAGGTTAAATGCATTTCCTTGGCACAACCTGATGCCGGTAGCACTTAGAGGCCCTCAAAACTTCCTGAGGCACAGCTGAGAAAGTCAAACACCCTCCACTTTCCCTGTCCTTGGCAGTGTTCTGGGGACCAGTTCCACCCTGGCAGGCTCACCATGACCAGTGAGAGCCGTGCCTCCCAGTGCTCAGCCAGCTTCATCACTGATGTCATCAGGAAGGTCAGCTCTGGTACCCTGTTATCCACGGTTCCCTGTATCCACAGGGTAGAAGGGGGGTGAAAGAGCAGTAGTGTCTTGAAGCTGAGTAGAGTCCTTCCTCTGTTCAGTGTCTTACGTTTTTAAAACCATACAGATGCTTCTTCCTGGTTCGTGCCATGGCTGCTTTACTGTCACAGCAGCGTTACAGAATTGCTGCTTTTCTGCAGTGGTTTGCTGTGGACAGATAATCATTGACCATATCTTGCCAGACCTGCTATATTATCTGGAAAAGCCTCTGAGATTCTGAAATTCTCTTGTCAACGGTGATTTGAGTGCTCTCCTGCCTTGCTATGAAGTAGGACCGAGGTGCTGCTGTCAGCTCAGCCACTGCCTCCCCGTGGAGCTGCTGCTACCTCTGAAGCTGCTCAGATCATTCTGTCGGCACTTTGGGTGAAAGAAGAGAGGTGAAGAAGTAACAGAGGTGCGTCACTATTTTGAGTGTCTGGGGACTCTGCCCCTCTGTTTTCCAGGGTGATGCCTGTGTTTTGGCTCCCTTCCCCCTCAGTGCAATCCTGTAGCAGCTTCGGAGTGGGGCAACACGTACTTACGTGAACATGAGTGCATCTGCAAAGACAGCAGTGCAGCCACAACCAAAGGGCATGTAGGGAAGAAATACAGACATGACAGAATCAAGGCAGGCTAGAAAAGAGTAAGACCCACTGCTTGGTTATTGTGGTTTTGCTCCATCTCTCTGCATTCCCAGACTGGAAGCAGAAAGGTTGCTGAATGTGCTACAGTAATGTGCTGCAGACGCTGTAAGCGCTGCTTGCAGACCAAGCTGCAGGCTTGCAAATTACCTATCAGGCACCATGGAAGGGAAGATCTCTGGCTTAGGAAAGGCACAAGAAGCAATTTGCTGGAGGAGGCCTCAAAATGTATTTGTATTTATACGTATTTGCTCAGGGTGACTGTTGGTGACCATGGTGGATGCAGGTACTAGGCTGGTGTCTCTTTGGTATCACTCAAGGTGTCTGCTCTTCTTAGGAGCAACTTTTTTTTAATGAAGACAATTTCCTTACCAATGCAGAGACTGTGAAGTCATTTCACTGAGAACTTAGAGCTGCTCTTCTGGGAGAGCAAACGCAAAGTTGTTCTTCAGCCAAGAGCATTGCTGCTCTGTGGAAAGGCTGTAGACAGGTTTCTCACCACCTTCCCACAATCCTGAGATGTGCCTCACTTTTTAGGCTGGAGAAGAAAACATTAATACCCTTAATTTCCATTTCTGCAGGACTAAATGTGATGCAACCTGGAGTATATGGGCTTGTAATTTCTCCTTTGTCTTTCCCCAGTGAGATCAAAGTGAAACCTTTTAGTAAATAATGTGAAAGAAGTGATAGCTGCAGGATTTCAGCTAACTGGTGTCATCTCCCTTCCTCAGTGGTTGGGTGTTTTCACCAGGTGTGGTTACTGTTTTGAGGACATGATTTTTGCGCTTGTCATAAAAACTGTGGGACAGTACAAAATAGAGAGGAGGCAAAAGTTATTGGGTCTTTTGGTACATTCCTCCATATAAGATTGTTCCCTATAGTGTTCTCTAGTGTTTTGTCCTACCTGCTTTTAAATTACCTGGGTTATAGGGATGAAGTATGTCTGAACTTCTGAATTCCAGCCGAAGTAAGCCAAAAACTTTGGACCTATAACACTGATATTTCAAGAATCAGAAGTCAGCATCAAAATACAGAAGCAAACCCATCCAATGGACAGAAGATAATCAGCACTGCCCGGGGTGGCTGTGACCAGAAACAAGGTCTGTTTTGAAGGCCCCAAATGCTGCCAGTTTGGCAGAGACAAGAGATCTTTGGGCTCCTGTGAGAAAATGAAACTTCACAGCAGCCAACAAAGTAATTACCACTACTCAGCTTATTCAGTCATGATCACCACCGGCTTCCTGTATCCCTTACAGTATAGAATTGTGCCTTCAGTCATTTGACAAGGACAAGCCAACATGTAGGATGCATTTGAGTATTTGATTGTCACGCTGTCATTCAGTTGCAATTGTAGAAAAGGCAGCATGTGGTTTTGAGGAGCAGTTTTGACTAGCTTAGTGGATTAGAAGATTGGCAAAGAGATGATTTTGCAGTCTGGGTGGAAGTCTGCCTCTCGCATGCTTTGTTTCGATGTGAGATGACAGCAAGAAATGCAGAAGTTGCAGAATGAGCAGCTGCTCACCAAAATAAATCAATTCCTGTCTATGCTGAGGAGATGGGGTTGTACTGGTGTTTTATGTACAAGCTTCTTCCAGTGGGTGTGAGCCCCTCTAATGGGTGTAGAGATTCTGCCCAGCAGCCCGTGCAGCTCAGTGCAGCCATGCTGGTACCATTGGCCCAAATGGGAAATGCAGTGGACTGGGAAAGGCACTGGCTGGGGAAGAGCATGGGTCAACTACTTGCTCATCCTCTAACAGATCTGGTAGTGTTATTAAGTAGTATTTTTGGGGTGAAATACAGACAAACACAGTGCTGTTCACATCTACAACTGAGGGTCTTTGTGAATGATTTTGAGGAGAGGCCAGGAGCCATAGTGAAGGGAAGAGGTGAGGTACAGCAGAACTCTGAGTGCACAGGTGGGCTGGGGAACAGTGCTGGGGAAGGTGTTTTGAGCTGGGGTGGCTGAAGGAAGTGAAAGGTGGCAAGTTCTGTTTGATTCCTCCTGTTCAGGAGAGCAGAAGTTTGTGCTGTCATGTAAAAGAGCAAAATTCTGCCCAGGAATATTCCTGCCTAGAAAGGCAGTGCTCTCCAAGATCCAGACCTTTGCCAGTGGGTTAGTGTCCTGGTTTTAGGTCAAAAGAGACATCTGGACAGGACACATTGTTTCTCTGCTCTAGAGGATGTGCTCCATGAAACCAGTGGCAGTTTTGCCTAAGCCAGAGAGAACTCTGGTGTTAGGCTCGTTATCATTAACAAAAGCAGAAACATAGATTAGGCATAAGTTTTTCACTCATTTTAAATGTGCACCAAAGGCTGTCCTCACCCTGTATTCTGGCTGTCTGAAAGTTCACAGTGGTTTAGCTGAATTCTCTGTTGCAGCTCTTTCTTAAACATGGAAGGAAAGGGCTTGGAGCCAACTGTCCTTTGATCCACTGCTGAAGCTGCTTGTCGTTCTGTGTGTAACCCACCTGCAATCATTGACTTTTTTTAATGGGAAAAAGTAAACACAATGTACTGGTTCCCTGCCCTCACACTGGCATCCCCACCATTCTTCCTGCCATCTTTCTCAGATGTGCTTATTGACTTGTGTAGTAAATCTTTGATAAGCTCAAGCGGTATCTGTCAGGATGGTAGCCTGACTCTCCCCCTTTGCAGTTCTGTAGGTTGTTCTTGCGCCTGTGTCCCCCTCTGCTATCACAGGTGAAACATGGGAACAGAAAAGCCCTACCCAGCAGCATTAAAAAAAAAAAGAGAAGAAAAATAAAAAAAAGTTATAAAACTGCAGAGAATGCTTTAAATCTGGCTGTTAGTTTCTCAACCCATGAGTGATTTCTATCCTCATAATAAATTGCATGCTGTTGCTAACTCTTTCAGACTGGTGTCTACAAAAATCAATTATTCACAGAAATTCTTGGTGACAGTTGTGAATTCCTGGTCACAGCACTGTGATGCACATTTAGCAACTTAACACAGCAAACTGAAGACAGGAAAAAAGATTTGCTGGAGCCAAAACAGGCCTGCCGGAGGGAGCCAGTGCAGGTGAGGTCTCTAGCATTTAGGCTGGTTCTTGAAACTAACCAACCTGCATTTTATAGGCCATATTATTACAAAAAAGTAGTTTCAAAGAGAAAAGGTTAAGAAGTTTCTATATTCTTTACAAAAAAGTGCTTTGTGCAAATGCAGTTCCCATGTTTTGGACGTTTTTGGTCAAAAATAAGCATGTAACCACTAAGTGGCAAACATTTCTAGCCCACCAGAAATTTCATGTTGTGGATAAGTTTTCTAGTATCTGAAGTGGTTTTTGGATGGCTTTGAACCCTTCCCACTCCAGACTTTTTGGTAAAGGCAACGTGAGTGTAGTGCTGGCCTCATGGCCCCCCATTGGTGGGAATTTGTCATCCCCCAAAGTTGTGCCCTGCCTAGAATGCATCATGCATAAGCAAAAGGCCACCAGCTCCATCACTGGGAGACATCTGCTCTTATCGGTGACATCCATATGTGCATGCTGTTTTAGAAAAACCCACCCCAGCAGTTGCTGCTAGCAGATAGCCCAGAGCCCTCACTGGCTGTTAAAGCATTCCTGCACCTTCCCTCTGCTTCCAGGGCTCTGCATTCTATTTCTTGAGGTGTCCAGGTTGGTGGTGAGGAGTGAGACCACACTGGATGCCAGTGACAGATGCACAAGAATGATGTCTTCTGTATTGGTGGATGTTACAGGAGGGGTCTCCAGGACTGCACAGTGTGGCAGCCTTTCCCACTGTACAGTTGGGCATGCTTCATCCCTCCATCTATGGGTCCCAAAAAGCACTATCTTTCCTTGTGGAAATAGGTTTGAAGTTTTCTTGTGGCTTCTTTAGTGATGAACTTTTGGATAAAACACAGACTGTTACAAATGAAGTAGTGGAAAACGTTACAGATCTTACAAGTAGGAGATGCCTGATGCTGAGAGAGCTGGGGCTGTTCAGCCTGGAAAAGAGAAAGCTGAAGAAGGGAGACCTCACAGGGGCCTCCCGGTACCTGAATAGGCTACAGGATAGCTGGGGAGGGGTTGTTTGCTGGAACGTAGAGCCATAGGACAAGGGACAGTGGTTTGAAACTAGAGCAGGGCTGGGTTAGGCGAGACAAAGATTTATTGAAATATTTTAATTCTGGTGACAAAACTTTGATAATTATTTAGCGAAGCCAGAAAACACTGGATTTGTTACTGGTTGCCTTTCAGGGTAAATGCAAAATTGATCCACTTACGTGTTAGAAAACATGCAGAGGAGAAGTCAAATGTTTTTGCAGAACTCCTTTGAGGTGCCAAACCATTTTGTAGGTGAAAAGCCATCAAGATGAAGGTTTTCTGAGTGCGAGCACTTTTCTGGCGCACACTGATGGGTTGAGTGCTAATGAGGAGTTTGTGTTAGAACTGCCTGGACCAGCAGATTTTGCCATTTTTCTTCTTTCTGAATCTTAAAAGGAATAAAAGTAAGATGATTGTGTCAGATCATCCCCTTTCAAGCAGAAGGATCTGGTTTCCCAGTTCAGGTTCCTACAAGTATGTGCCTGCAGCCTTTTTCAGACCCTAGCAATGCCCACCATCATCCCTGTGTGAAGGGAGGCTGCCGAGATAATCTTGCTCTCATCAGCAAGCTGTTGGTTTTTTGCTCACATCTGGCACTGAGCACAGAGAAGGGCTTGCCAAATACAGAGTCCTTGTGAAACTCATCTGTATTCATACCTGATTCTTGTTAGCAATGTACTAAATACCGATATTGAAATGGATGCTGAAATCACAGTTTTGCAAAATCTCTGCCCTTCTATAACATGTTTGGTTAACTTTTACTCAGTTGGCAGTAAAAATTCAGTTGAGTTGAAAACTCAATTGTTTTCTTGAAATTATTGTGAGGATGACAAATGCTTTGAGCTTTGGGCCAAGATTATATTTCATCTTAACTATGGACAAATGGAAATTTTAACATTTTTGGACATTTTCCATTGGAACATATACAGGATATGTTTAATGGAGCCCTGATATGTCTTTGAAGAGGTGTTACTGTTGACTGAATGGTTTTTATGAATTAGAGATTGTTCATGAGCACAGGGAAAAATAATGATGAAAGCTGAATACACAAATTTATGACTTCACCAGCCTGATGTTCCAGTGAGGATTTGCCTCTCAGAGCCTGTCTGAGAAAAGAAAGGGCCCTGAAAGCAGAAGTAAGGTGCAGGGATGCTTCTAGTTGTCGTTATTGTGTGAAAAGGAGGAAAATTATACAGAAAGATTCCTAACTCATACATTTAAAATTCAGGCCTCAGGTTGTGCTGGAAGGGGTTCTGACTGAATATTTGGAAAAATTTTTGCACCCAAAGGGTTCTGAAACATTGGAAGAGGCTGCACAGGGCAGAAATTGAAGCCTCATGCCTAGAGGGATAAAAGTGCTGGGCATACACAGAGGGTAGAGATATGGTTTTGGCAAGGCTCTTGTCAGAGTCAGGTTGATAGTTGGACTCAATGATCTGAAAGGTCCTTTCCAACCTGGCGATTATATGATTCATTTGTCATGGTTTAATTTCTCACACCCTTGTTTGTGTTTGACTCTCCCTAAAGATAGGATGATAGCTCCTGGAACAACACGTGCATCTTGCTTTGGATTTGCACCTCTGCAGAGACTGTGGATGCAGAGATGCACAGGGGAGGCTTAGAACCATCTGGAGAAGACTGTGGGATTGTGTAACCAATTACTTCTGCTCTCCTTCTGGTAAATGCTCATTATGCAAGAAGCCACACTAACAGACTTCAGAGGCGAGTGCTAGGAGGGTCTGGAGCCCTCATGCCCAGTGGGGATGATGTGCTAGGACTCAGCTCTCTGGAGCTCTGGGGTCTTGGTCATGTCCTACTGAGATCATCTGTCCATTTGGTCTGTTTGCTTTGGCACATTTGGTACATTCAGGGGCTTAACAACAGTGTAGGTGAAAATCCCATTTTAAGTAATTCAGTGTAATTTAATTCCTATGAGGATCTTTGGTTTAGAGTCTAGACCACAAACTCTGTGTGTGCAAACAGGTAGTTTATTTATTAGTTACTTTAAATGACAAAGGAGTGATATCATCAGCAATATTAGCTCCATTCACTAAAAAAACAGTTACAAAGGCAACTGTTGACATCACTTCCATGGATGATTTTTAATTTGGAACAGTTTAAATTAAGGCATAATTCTGGTGTGCTACATAGTGAAGATAGATACAGGTATTAAACTGTATTTTTTTACTTAATATCAAAGTAATGGTGAAGAGATAAATAGATAAAGGCTTCTAATTTGCTTTAGGTTTAATGGATATTTCCTGTTTTTGAAAGTTGCACTATTAACTGTTCAGGCATGTCGCAACCTATTTTTTAAAAAATTCTGTTGGTAAACAGACTAATAAAGCACAGAAAATGCACCTAATCTTGCTTTACTGGGGACTTCATAAGATACCTCAATTTTCATTTAGCTTTTATTTCTCACTTAATTGTTCTCATAAGAAGAGCATGGAGGCTGGAGCGAGTGCAATACTGGGAGTAACCTGATTTTGATGTAAATTGGAAGAAAAATCAATCATGGAGATGTCGATATGGTGGTTGGAACAAATGCCCTCTTGAAAGAGTAACACAAAAAACGAATAATTTTGCATAAATCCTATACATTGTTTATGTTTCAAATAGGAGTAGGTCACACATGTTGCTGTCAAACCCTCACCTGGTGCTTGGGTGCTCTGCAACCTCGATTTTACATGGAATAAATGGCTTGCAGCCTTTTGCTGTTTGTGAGTAGAGTAGGGAGGTCTTTAGTGCTGACTCTTAAGTCTTGCTGCATCTTGTTTGCTGCAGCAAGCAGCTCGAAAGCTGGATGAAAAATGCTCAGAGAGAGAAAAGAAAAAGGCTCACTTCTGTAGAGAGAGATAAACCCAATTTGTCTGCTTCTCATCAGGATATGAGTTTCTGCAGTGGTGCAGAGCCCAGGTTTCTGCTGGAGATGGAACTTAACAATTTGCTGCAGTCTGATAATTACTGTTACCTTAGCAGGCACGGAAAGCCCCTGAAATAGGCTTTACCATCCTTCATTCACTACAGGGCACTCTGAGCTGTCAGGGATGGTGCAGTAGTCATTGCATTACTGACCCTCACTGTAAAGACAGCAGTGCTAAACAGGAAGGGGTTGCTGCCATCAAGGGACAGCACTAGGGCCTGGTCCACCTCAGCCCTGCTAGTGAGTCATCTCACTAGTGACTTCTTCCCAGCTTCACATAAGCTTTGGCCAGGTAGAGGATACGTCTCAGAAGGACAGCAGATGGGTCTGGGCTGCTCCTGAAGGACTGTAGAGAGGTGAGGATCTGTCATTCGTTTCTCTCAAGGAACAGGCAATAGGACAAGAGGATATGACCTTAAGTTGTATCAGGGGAAGTTTAGGGTAGATACTAGGGGAAATTTCTACACAGAAAGGGTTATGAAGCATTGGAACAGGCTGCCCAGGTCAGAGGCTGAGACACCATCCCAGCAGAGATTTAAGACATGGGCAGACATAGAACTTAGAGATCTGGTTTAGGACTAGTTTTGTCAGAGTTGGGTTGATGGTTGGACTCAAAGACACCAAGTAGTAGGAAATCTCCATAGCACATGTTCCAATGGCTGTGGCATGGCTGGGTACCTCATTCAAGTTCTGCAGCTTCCAGAGCCTGCACCTCAATCTTTCTCATTTACCGCTGAGTTGTTGTTCTGTTTAACACTAATTTCTTAACAAGCTGTGCCAGCATCTGAATTTTCTGGTGGGAGAGTGAGGGCTCCTGTTCGCTATTTATGGCTGTGCCATCAGAAGATGGACCCAGTAGGGCTCATGGCCAGCACTGCCAGGGAGCAGGGGGACCAATGCCAGGGCCAGGTGCTTTCATTCACACACAATATTTTATGGCATCTGCTTCATTTCATGTTTCACTTCAGCTTTTCTCTTACTTTTTGGCATCACTAACCCTTCCAAGAGCTCTTCCATGAAGCTGTTGTGGATGTTCAACATTATGCCTATGACTTCAGGGACACTAATTTCCAAGGCATGCTTCTGTAGGAGAATAGACTTGCAGGAATAATGTCAGCTGTTTGTTTCCTGCAAGGTTTATAGAACCTAATCTTTTTCTGGCATCTGGTTATTCCAGTGCATTTTAGTTGCATTAAATAGTCAACAATAAGCAGCACAGAGGCTTGAGTTACGTATGTCTGGGAATGATGAAGTGAAGTCATGGACTGCTCCCTTTCTGTGCCGACAGCAAGTGGCAATCTCAATGACATGCTTTCGAGTAATCATTGTTCTACTTTAGATCATTTTGGTACATACTGATGCGATGATTCTGATCTTTAATCTCTGTCTTTTACTGTGAACGAGTACAGGAAGTATTTAAGGGATGAGCATGCCAGGATTGCTCCATTGTCTCTGTTTTCTTATCAGCAAAACATAAATCCACAGTTTGTTGACAATAAAACCATACGGCAGCTCCTTCTGACAAATTGGTTTTGCAATACAGATAATTCTGGCCGTTCATGAAAAGAGATATTTTGGATTATTTTGTCTTAATTCTTGCATTACTGTCTGTTTTTCAGTGCCTGGAAATTATGTGAGCGGCTATCTCTGAACCCAGTCATTGTGGTGAAATAAGAATTTATGAAGTACTCTGCACTTTAGTATTTTTGCATTGAGGACAGTTATTTTTCATATGAAATAATGTGTTTATTTGCTATGGCCAATGCCCTTATGCTGTGTCAGCAGGCAGGTAAATGTGGGTAAATAAAATGCAGCTGATGAACTTTTAGCTCTGCAGAAAGCCAGGTAAAGGAGCTTTTCAAAAGCTGAGCTCTCATTAGCTGCTGTTAGGATGAGCCTGTGGTGTCTCTGCCACAGTTACTTTCATCTGGGGTCAGAGAGGAGCCTTTTGCAGGGGTGTGCAGCAGCAGAATGAGGGGCAACTATTTTAAACTGAAAGAGGGATTATTTAGATTGGATATTTGAAAGAAGTCCTTTGCTGTGAGGAGTGTGTGTCTGGCCCCAGTTGCTCGGAGAAGCTGTGGCTGCCCCATTTCTGCAGAGGTTCAAGGTCAGGCTGGATGGGGCTTGAAGTATACTGGGCGGGTGAGAGGTGTCCCTGCCCAGGGCAGGGCCTGATACTGGATGGCTTTGTGATCCCTTCCAACCCAAAAGGTTCTCATGATTCTGAGTGGGTCCCTGTGGATGACACACTGCTACTACAGCCCTTGCCAAAGTGAGGAAACAGCCAATATCCATGAGCTGTTAGAAGTCTTTGTAGAGCTTGAGTGAAAAGATTTTTTTTAAATCCATGGCTGGAGGAATAATGCTGTTACTATTGAGATCTATATGCTTTAATCCATCGGCATAGACTGTCATGGTTAAGGATGGAGCAGGAAAGGGTCCATAGCCCCTGAGCCAGCTGCAGATGTACATGTTACTCAGGATGGTTGATGATGGATTAAATGACATATGTCTTGAAAGGAAGGATCCACTGCTGAATGAACTGCTCTTTGGAGAGCAGAGGCTGAATACCAAGTCCAGGTAAACTGGTAGATCTGCTGGAAGTGTCTGATGAGGTCTGCTGTGGTGTCTGAGCAGATGTTCTGTGAATCAAATTTGTCTGTGAATTACCTTCCGCATCTCACGCAGCTGAAACTGTCATTGATCCAGTACCTATTAATAACCTTGAAAGTGTAAAATGCAAAAAGGTAAATATTTTGCAGATTAGGACAATAGGTTTTATCAATAAGTCTGAGTGATGGAGGCAAAAATAAAGAGCCTAGCTCATAATTCTCATCTGATGTGTGGAGATGGATTGTCCAATCGCACATCCTAGTGTTCCAGGCATAGGATATTGGAGGGAAAGGCAAGAGATGAAGTGAAATGACCCTCAAGAAAATATTTGCTTTCCTGGCAAATTGCTGTCATGGTAAGAGACTGAAAGAAATGGCAAACAGCCAGAAATAATCTGCATGGAATTAAAAAAGGCATGTTTTGTAGAGCTGGTCCTTGGTATGTGTTTACTTAGTATATTACAGCAGTGTTTGTGTCTTTTATTTGGTCTTTTGCTGAGATTTTTTTTGGGGGGTTTGGTTCCAGAGAACTGAGGGTTTGAAGAGTGTAAATGTTAGACAGATAGTGAGCCTGTCTGCTGCTCTTTGATCACGGAGACTTAATGTTAATTAATGACCAGGCTGGGGGGCGGGAGGGTAAGTATTAAAAATAAAATAAGTCTGGTCTCAACATGTGGTTCTGTTTGGTTGTTCTCAAGGAGATGGTTAAAACTTCATGTATCTTTTTGCTTGGAAGTGAGTTTATTGTTGTTATCTATTAAGCATATTACTTGTTAAAATTTGTGTTTAAAATAAGTGTGAAATGAGGAATGTCATGACAATAAATCCCAGTGTATGAAGTTGGTAGCTGATGTAAGGTGGCCACGAGAACAGCTCTGTGATTCAAAGATTTGGATGAACAACAAAGAAATAGAAACAGAAAAGCTGAGTGAGCAAAAATGTGCTAGAAATGGAAGATACCCGATAAAGCAGAGCTTGTCCCTGGAAATGGAGATGAGCTGGGTGTAGTTGTGCTGCTTGTGTATGTCTTTCACTGTCCCCTCCCTGTAGCTTTTGAACTTGGTGGCTCATTTCAGCCACAATGGACAGAGGTGCAGGGCTTGTGAAAGACAGGACTGTTTTGCAGGATCGTGGAATGATGCCACCAAGTAGACTGAAATACTGCCATGTGTGATTGATTCTTTAGAGTTTGGAAAGTTTGCCTGGGGGAGGATATGTTACTGTCCCTGGTCTGGAGGGTGCCAGCCTGAGCACTCAATTACACAGAGTCCAAAAGGCAGGAGTACTTAGGAGACCACACCTCTTATGGAACAACTCTTTTCTTGTTCATGGTACACATGGAACATGTGTCTGAGCAGATAGTGCTGACACAGGAGTAAAACCCTACTCTGTGCCAGGGTAATGGAGCTGCTGCATGGCACTAAGAGGCTTTGGCCTTGGGCTTGTGCTTGTCAGAGCAGCATCACCCACCCCTTGGTCTAGTGTTTGTATTCACTGTTAACTTGGTCTGATTTATAGCCTGATGGCAGTAAAACTCGAGATGCCTTTGGCTCTGGCACTGCATTGTCGGCATTGTCCTGTTGCAGGACAGTGCAGCCGTGTCCACCCTCCCCAGCTGGGCTCCCTGCAGATCATTCATGGCAACGGCACAGCCCTGGGCACAGTGATCGCTTTCCAGTGTTCCCTAGATCACCAGCTGGAGGGACCAGGCATCATCACCTGCATTTGGAAAGAGAATGGGACCCAGTGGACATCTGGAGTACCCTCCTGCAAGCGTAAGTTTCCTTCCAAACCATTCTCTGTCCCTCTGGGGTTTTTTTAAATGCCTCTGTGCGTGGTGTTTATTTTGCCCAACCTGATTCTTGCCATGTCAAGATTAATTCTAGACATTTCTGCAAAGGAAAAGACAAATTAATTCCCTTCAAAGTTGCCCCCACTGACTGTAATTGCTCTCTTTATATGCTCTGACATCATTCATTATGATGACATAGGAAAGACTGGGCCAGATTCATGCCTGATCTCACATCTCCGAGTTCAGTAGTGTTGCACTTGGAATAACTGTGGTTAGTAGGGAGAGTTAGTATATTGACAAATTGCATTTGAATGGCAACAGCATTAACTACCTTTCATGCTGTGTTCCTTTGTTTTTATTATTAGGTGGTTAGTAATTTGAGCAGGAGTGTGCCCAAACAAAACTCAACACCTCTGAGATCTGAGAATCTCAGTCTGTATCTCAGACCTTCTGTAATTTTAAGTCATTGATAGATGGATGACTCTTTTAGACACCTTTTATTCTCTCAGGCTCATCTATTCTCCCTCATTTAAGAGTTTCCATTAAAGAAAAATTCTATAAATCTTTTTTTTTACCAGAGGTTGCAGAAATATGAATCTTGGCTATGTATGAAGCTCAGCTGAACCAGTTCTAATGCTGGTCATTGTGGTGTTGGAAGAACTAGATGAGTTGTGCAACGAGACAGGTTTAGTGCTCCATCCAAACAAGCTGGCAGATATCTGCATTAGCTGGGCCACATCCAATTCCCACTCCTTTTCACTTTCAGCATCAGATCACTGTGAACACTTAGCCCTGCACATGCTGCCCCTTCTTCCATCCTTCAGCCTTCCCCAAACAGAGGAACCTGTTGTCCAATACCTACCAAATAGGATGTAATTAGATGGACCTGACCTTGCTCTGAAGGACTTCTTTAAACCCATTTATGCCAGTCAGTCTTTGGGTTTGCTGCTCCAGTACATATTAATTGCATCTGATAGGCTCACAAAGTTGTGGGTTTTAGTTACTGCAGTAACAAAAGTGTGCTGTTTCTTTTATTTTTGGGAAAAAATTGTGAATAATTCATTAGTAGCTTGTGAACCAAAGATTTTTAAATAGCCTGGTTTGAGGCTTGTATAGCTCTAAGCTGAAGTTGATACACTCAGTTGTATTGACACATACTGATGTGAAAGTCTTCACTACTATAATTAGCAGAAGTGTGAAGCAGGTAGGTTTCAGCAAGGTTTAGTGAAAATGTAAGAGAAATCCATGGATCAACCTCAGAAACATGTTTCTTTGTTTGCTTTGCTGCAGCCATATCAAAATATGAGACTTTTGGATTTAAGGTTGCAGTGATTGCCTCCATTGTGAGCTGTGCTGTCATTCTCCTGATGTCCATGGCTTTTATTACTTGTTGTCTTATCAAGTGTGTGAAGAAAAATGAAAGGAGAAGAACTCAAAGGTATGTCAAGAAAAGATTTTTAAAACCAATATCAAACTATATGTCATATGGACCTCATTGCTGTAGGAGCAGAGGGCTTCAAAGGACCAAGTTAATTATTTTAAATGCTTAAATTGCATGTCAGAAAGTCTTTGAATTCAACAGTATTTAGCATCTAATATCTGATAATATCAGGTGGCCTGAGCGGGCCCTTGCAGATTTACCAGGGACTCTATAAGAAGCTGAACATACAGATCTTATGTGCAGGCCCAATCTTTCTGACTTGGAGTTTGGTGGTATTTCCACTTCTCCCTCTGTTTTTTTTTGGTTTTTTTTTTTTTTTTGCTTTCCCATCAAAGCCTTCATCATCTGCAAAGTGAAGTTAACAGCCCTCACAGAGCAGCATCTAGGATGCACTAATTTGTCTTCTGACTTGATCCAAAGTCACTTGCTGCAGAAGGCTTTACACGAGCACCTCTTAGAATCATAGAATCAATTAGTTGAGTTGTCAAGGACCTTTAAAGGCCATCTAGTACAACGCCCTGCAGTGAGCAGGGACATCCTGCACCAGATCAGGTTGCTCAGAGCCTCATCAAGCCTGGCCTTGAATGACTCCTGGGATGGAGCCTCCTCTATCTCTCTGGGTACCCTAGACCAGTGTCTCACCACCCTCATGAGGAAGAACTTCCTCACATCTCATCTAACACTACCCTGCTCTAGTTTCAAACCATTGCCCCATGCCCTGGCAAACAGCTTTCCTGTAGTCCCTTCAGGTACTGGTAGACTGTTGTGAGGTCTCCCCACAGCCTTTTCTTCTCCAGGCTGAAAAGCCCTAGCTCTCTCAGTCTGCCCTCATAGGATAGGAGCTCCAGCCCTCAGATGATTCTTGTGGCCTCCTCTGGCCATGCTCCAACATCTCCGTATCCTTCTTGTGCTGAGAGCTCCAGGGCTGCATGCAGTGACTCCAGTATTATTCTTCTTTCACCCTGACCTTTCAACAGCTGCTCACAGTTCCCACTGCTCAGTGGGACGGCTGTGTCCATTCCCACTGATTCCTGCAGTGGAGACAGAAAGCTGTATTTCTGATTGATTTTAAGACTTCTCTAGATTCAGAGAAGTTTTTGAACTGAGTTGGATAGAGGGAGGCAAGGGGGGACACAAGTGAAGTTTTCTCTGTTCTGAGCTGTGTTTTGTCTCAAGCTACGTGGGAATCAGCTCAGAGAGTAATTTTGAAATTTCTGTCATTTTGAAATCTGATTGTAACCAAAATATGTATTTTCTGGTTCCCTTGAAAGAATTCTGTGAGGCAAAAAAGAAAGTCTTTAGTGTCATCCTTAATATTATGTTTTCAATGACAGCATGAAATAATTTTTGAAATTAAATGGTTGCTTGCAATTTTTTGAATTGCCACTTCTCTTTCTGATAAAACTATTAATATCAAAGTTCTTGTTTTCAATTTATTTTAAATGGAGTTTTATTCAAATTCACATGACTATGATAACTTCGTATTTCTCTCTCATGAAAGAAAAGCCCTTCACACTGGATTTTGACCTGATTCTGTCATAAGGACATGAAGTGATTCCTTTTGTAGGGAGCTCCTCTGTTCCCTGCTGCTCTCGGTTCTTCACAGTCTCCTGAAGGAAGTGCCATCAACTTGGCCTCTTCATACCTCAGCCCTACTCTTTGGGGAAAACTGGGGACACTGTAGACATTGTGTAGCTTGGCACCACTGTCAGAAAGCATCTGAGATGATGGAGAAACCATCTATGTAAAATCATACAAGGCTAGAATGGTTAGAGTTGGAAGGAACCTTAAGGACCATCCAGTGTCACCCTCCCACCAGCCCAGGTTGCTCCACATCTCATCCAGCCTGGCCTTAAACCCCTCCAGGGATAGGGCAGCCACAGCTTCTCTGGATGAACTGGGCCAGGGACTCAACCCCTATCAGCAAAAAATTTCTTCCCCAGATCTCATCTAAATCTCCACTCTTTCAGTTTAAAACTGTGCCCCCTTGTCCTGTCACTTCCCTCCCTGATACAGAGTTCCTCCCCAGCTTCCCTGGAGACTCTTTAAGGGACTGGGAGGAGCTCTATGGTCTCCTCAGAGCTTCTCTTCTCCAGGATGAACCCCCCAAATCTCTCAGCCCTCCTTCATAGCAGAAGGGCTTCAGCCCTCACAGAATCTCTTTGGCTTCCTCTGGATTTGCTCCAACAGGTCCTTCTGCAGTTTGTGCCTCTGAGCTGGAGGCAGCACTGAGGTCCCACAGAGCAGAGCAGAAGTGTGCTGCCCACACTGCTGGGGATGCAGCCTGGAATGCAGAAGGCTTTCTGTGCTGCCTGCCTGCAGTTGTTGCCAGGGTGTGTTGAATTTCTCATCCACCAACACTCCCAAGTCCTCCTCAAGGCTACTCTCCATCCATTCCTATAGAAATTTGTCATGCAAGAAGGATTAATGCATCAATGTAGAAAGTTTGCTTAGCCCACAGCCCATGCTGCAAGGTGCCAGATGTGCTGGTATTGCTGCTGTAGCTGGTAGATTCCAAGACCAGAAGTGTATGAGGGTCTACAAGCAGAGAGAATATCTTCTGTGAGATCAGTTGTTGTAGCTGGAAAATGTGTATCAACTCCTGTGTACACAAAGCATTAACTTGAAGAGAAGGCAGAAGCTTGAAAAATTCATACAAAATGATAAAGCTTAGTAGGGGATTAATTAAGCAAATATCTTTCAAACCATTGCTGATGGTAAAGGTCATTTATATCTATGGAGTGTGAAGGATATCCTCATCTCGCCTTGCACTTTGAAGTCTACCTGTCTACTTTGCTTTGGCTCTACTAAAAGACATCACCTCTGCCTATGAACCCATCTTCCAAGGCTTGATGTTCTTTGAAATGCCATCTGGTGTTTTATCCTTTCATTGTGTCCTTTCATTTGTAGATAAAAAGGACAAAAGTTCGTGTATATTCTCATGTATTTTAGACTTCTCATGGACCTTGTCCCTCTGTGTGAGCATAGCTACCATTGTCTTTGATAGGAGTCAGACTGCATCCTAAGAGGGCAGAAATTACACCAAAATAAGCATCACCAGCCCTCACAGTCTGATCTTGTTCCATCATCTAGTGTGAATGTCTGTTAAATTGCCCAGGTTGGAAGGGACCTTTTAGATCATCAAGTTCAACCACAAATGCAACTCTGACAAGAACCATCCCTAAACCTTATCTCTAAGCAATAAGTCTGCCTGTCTCTTAAATACCTCCAGGGATGGGACCTTTCTGATGATGCAAAACTTAGATTTCTTTTAAAAACAAGAGGAGAAATTATGGTGGGATATTTTTTTTATTTTGTCCCAGAATTGTAAAGAGCAGCATGAAAACTGCCTTGAGTGTTTCCAAAGGAAAATCCTGAAGGCAAGTGAATAAGCCCTGCTCTTCATGAAGGGAATATTACCTGTTGCCTCTGGTTTTAAGTCAATTGTTCTTTTCACCCTGCCTGCTGATTTTTGAACTGTTAATTTTGCAGTGCTGCAAAAAATCACAGAAAATACTACTTTTTTTTCTGAAATGATTCATTGCATAATGTGAGGATGTTTTGTGTACAACAGGATCTGAGTTTATGTGGTGTCACCAATGAAGAGCATGAGGCATTAATGCAGTATCATGCCTTGTCTGATATGTCCTGTTATCTGTAGTCTCAAAACCCACTGAATCAAAATTACTTAACTGTTGTATTTCTTGTTCCTTGGAACTGTCCACAAGGGCTCATAAGAAATTACTCTTTCAGGGGCTTTTTGTTTCTACTTTACAGAATAATATTCATGCTACTTAAGAACTTCCCACCTTAAGGTATCTAAGCAGGTATTCAAATTTCTGGAAATTTGGCTAATACTGGAAGTTCAGTGTGTGTTTAAGTGCTGTCCTCAGTAAATCTGGATTTTGATTTCAACTCTAGTGAGTCTGGACTGTGGTCAATTAAAAATTCAGATACAGAGCCATTTATTGCAGTATTATATTTCACCCCCTGCTTTATTCACAGAGACATGCAGCTGTGGTACCAGCTCAGGACTGAAGAACTAGAGCACATGCAAGCTGCTTACTTTGGTTTTAAGGGAAGAAACAATAACAACAACAATAAGAAACTCAGGAACAAATCTGTCTTTGTTGATGTGACTAACATGGCATATGATAATGAAGGCTTCTACGGGTAAGACTTCTAAAATACAGTGAATTTGAATGAGTTTGTTAAATTTTAGAAAGGGGATTCCTCAAAAATGCACTTTGAAGGCATGTTCTTGGAAAGGACATGATGCCAGTGGATTGTCAGGGCTTGTCCTTGAATTTGCCCATCCTGTGGGGAATTGACTTTTCTAAAAGGTGAGACAGTGGAGAAGCTCAGTGTGACCCTCCTTCCTTACAGCTTCTAATCTGTCTCCAGCAGTGCTTTGCAAAGTCTGGTCTGCAGGGGAGGTTGCACCAGATTAACCGAGAGAGGTTTTTAAGAGCAGAAAAGTCACTACCCTGCACTAGTTTGGGGTATCAAGGTACTAGCCTGCCTAAGAGCCTTAGGAGAGGAGGCAGATGATGACACTTGGGTCTGAGGTGCAGCTCAAGGTGAGCACTCAGTATCAATTGCCCTTAATCCCTTGCTGGCTGCAAGAACTCTCCTGAGAAATCCTGATTTGCTATCAGGGTTTGCAAGGCAAATACAGCAGGACCCCATCCCACCTGCAGCTGGGAAGCCCTAGCACTGACCAAAGAAACATCCACTTGGAAATGAAGTGCATCCTGTACTGGGGATATGTGCAGGGGATATGTGTACTGGGGATACATGAAGTCATATCTGAAAGTGTCCAGTTGTGTGAGGCTGGCTGAAAAACTTCTTCCTAAACCTATCCTCATTCAGTTTGAAGCCACTACTGTTTGCTCTATCACTACATGCCCTTTAAAATCCTCCTCTCTAGCTTTCTTGTAGTCCCTTTAGGGACTGGAAGGCCACAATAATGTCTCCCTGAAGCCTCCTCCAGGTTGAACATCCCCAACTCTCTCAGCTGTGTTGGGGATTGGCTTAAGGGGAGAGGACATGGCCATTCCTGGGGTCCTCTGTGCGCTGAAAGCCAGTGTTAGTAGCTGAGGCCTGGGATAGCTCCAAAGCCTTGGCCACACTACTACTGTACTGAAAGATTCAGCATGTGAGGAAAGATACTCACCAATGGTGAACTCGGTTACAGCAAGGCCAAGTGCTGACAGCAGCACTGGGTCTCATGGGAAGGTGCTGAGAACAGCATTAGGATGATACAAAGTTAACATGTAGTATACAAAGTTATACACTAACAAGATACTGTAGTTAGAACAATGAGGGACTGTACTGCAGTAGGGACTAAGACAAGTGTGTTATTCATAAGATACTCTATAAATGTACCTGCTGAGCTAAATAAAGTCGAAGTCTGCTTATCACTCATATTGAGCGTGCACGCATTCTTCCTCCGCCGATCACACCGACTAAGGCAAAGAGCCCCGACAGGTATCGACCCTGACCCCGACACAGCTGTCCTTGTAACAGAGGAGCTCCAGCCCTTGGAGCATCTTTATGGCCGCTTCTGGACCCACTCCCAAAGGTCTGTGTCCTTCCAGTGCTGAGGCTGTAGCCATGAGGTGTTGCTGCAGTGAGGAGGCTTTTACAATACTGATTATCCGAGGACATAAATAATGGCCTGTGATGTTGTTGGAAAAAAAAGTGGCAAAACTGAGGAAAATCAAACCTGAAAGAAAGCTTCTGTGTATTGCTGTGTGCATATGAACCGAAGCATGTGTCCACTGCCACAAACAAGCCAAATGATAATTTAAACAAGGTTCCTCAAGGAAGGTTTAGACTAGATATTGTGAAGCATTTCTTTACCCGGAGGGTGATCAGTCCCTGGAACAGGCTTCCTGGAGAGGTTGTTGATGTCCCAAGCCTGTCATTGTTGCAGAGGCATTTACACAGTGCCCTTAATAATATGCTTTAATTCAGCCTTGAACTGGTCAAAGCAGTTGACATAGGTGATCGTTTAGTTACCTTTCAGCTGAAGTGTTCTGTCTCTGAAGTATCCTATCCTGTCCTGCCCTGTCCTCTCCTTTTGTTAATGTTTCAGACATTTGGAGGGATTTGTGCAATGCACTGCTATACCTTTGAGCAAATCATAAATCTTGCTTTGTTCTTCTGATGAGGCCTAGGAGGTGGTTTGTTTTATCCCTGCCTTGTTTCAGAGCTGTGCATATGTTCTCTGTGCTGCAGCCATGGGATGTGACTCTGTAACCCACTTTGAAGGGGAAAGCTGAGTGCTGTGGGTGCCCTTGTCTGAGAAAGGAGTGGGTGGAAGCTCAGCAATTTACATTGGTTTTATGGTAGCATTTCCTTTTCTAAAGACTAGTGTTCTGCTGCTTCTTCATGCAACCTGTAAATTATATGAAAGAGTGACAACTCCTCCACCCTTGCAGAAGACCTTCTTGAAAATATCTTTATCTATTTTTGACTAGATAGAAACGATGTAGGTCAGGCTGCTTTTCAGACTTAACTGAAATAGACTTAGAGATTGGCTGGAGATTAACGTTTTGATCAAAAGTAATGTAAGAACAAATAAAACAAAAATCCATTTTTTTCAGGTAAGCCAATATAAAATAAAAAGCCAGCTATTCCAGGCAGGTAAGGTATTTGTTCTTGATTACAGAATAATTTAGGATTAAAAATTATCAGGTAAAATGGTGGTTTAGTTTGCTGAGGAAATAATTTTGACTGCAATGAGGTGACAGAATGTGCATGCTTAAGGCTTATGCAAAAGTTATAAATAATTCAGAATCGCAGGTGTTGGATGGCAGAGACTCCAGTGTGCTCTTTGGGAGCTACCTGCCACAAAATGAGATCTTTCCCCCCTCATTTTAGAAGCATGGGACAAATGTAACAAATACATAGTTTTCCAGGTAAATAATAGAAAGTTTTGGATTGGAAGGGTCATTTAAAAGCCATTTAGTCCAACCCCTTGCAGTGACCAGGCTGAACAACCCCAAATCTCTCAGCCTGTCAATACTGAATTATAATGGAAACAACGATTCTGGCTTTTTGGCTGCTTGAAGAAATTGCTTTAAAATTATGAGAAGTAAGTATACAAATACCTGGGGTCATTAACTACAGAGTGCAGTTGGTGCTGATGCCCCATCTTTCATTTTGATTTAAGGAATCATGATGAGGATAAAAATACCTGGTTTTAGTAGATGCAGAAGCTGCAAGGATTTACAAAACATTTACTCTTTTCCAGCATTGTTCTCATGAGACCCCACCTGGATTTACTGCATCCAGTTCTGGAGCCCTCAGCACAAGAAGGACATGGAGCTGTTGGGGAGGGTCCAAAGAAGGCCATGAGGATTATCCAAGGGCTAGAACCCCCCCCTGCTACAAGGACAGGCTGAGAGAACTGAGGCTGTTCAGCCCTGAGAAGGCTGTGGGGAGACCTTCTAGTAGATTCACAGTAGGGAGCATTAGGCAAATGTTTTCCCCACGAGGGTGATGAGAAACTGGCCCAGGCTGTCCAGAGAGGTGATGGAGGCCTCATCCCTGGAGACATTCAAGGCCAGGCTTGCTGAGGCTCTGAGCAACCTGGTCTAGTGCAAGATCCCTGTTCACTGCAGCAGATTGGACTAGATGGCCTTTTAAAGGATAATTTCTCAGAAATATAGAGAAGAGGGCAGTGATGGCGGATTGCTGCATGATGCAGAGGTCTGAGGCAGATTAGCTGAATAAAATAGTCTGTCATCTAAGGGAGGAAATTAGCTTCAGCTCTGAGCCTTGTAGTTAGAGGGTTACAATGTACATGAACCTCCAAAACTGCCCACCAGACATAGGCAGGACTTGTCAACACTGGAGGTATATTTGAAATAGTTCTCTCAGCCTGACTGCCATCTGTATCAGGAGAAAAGCCTGCAGTCAGTAAATTACATTCTTCTCTATTTTAAAAGATTTCAAAATCTTCACAACTCTGCATGACAATGAAACTAGGGCTGTTAGTATTGTTCATGCAAAGTGAGTGACCTTCCTCAAAGCAACAGAGAGCACCACACCTGCTTGGGGTTAGAGCACCCCAGACCTTTGGGATAGCAGAGGAAGGAACTTGAGATGCTACGCTAGCTTTTAAGAAGCTTTTTTTTTTTAAATTCTTGAGCAGCATATGTTCTTTTTGAGTCTGCAGTGATCTTTTTCTGGAAAAATTTCTTGGGTGACCACCACCTAGGATGAACAGTCCTCTTCCATAAAAATATGCACAATCTAGGGTAAACATTTGAGACCATTTGAGATAGCTGAAAAAGCTGAGAGAGCTCATTTCAGTTCACATCAACTTCCTGACTATGGTAAGAAATAGCCACACCTCAGGAAACCTCAGGTCTCTCTGCTTTTTTGGCACAACAAACCTTGTAAACTGTCTTGGAGTAGACAGTCCCTTGACTCTGGGATGTGCTGTTATTTTGCAGAGTTATTGTGCTTTCTGCTCTTGTGAACAACTGAATTTGGCTGTTGACTAATTCCTTTCCATCCTCTGCCAGATAAGATGACAACCAGAAGGAAACCAGTACAGCATAATTATGCATCTAAAGAGCAGCAAAGAAATTTGGTCATTTGGAAGAAGCTGTGCATTCCAAAATTGGTCTGTACTGATGTGAATTATTTTATACAGCCCTAGGAAGAGTTATAAAACATTCTCTATGAAGTAGCTGATCTGGCTGCAGGAGTGAGTCAAATGCAAAGCCCATGTCTCAGTAGGCTTAAAATCCTCCTTTTTGACAACTACTGCAATTGAAGCGTATTTTGAAGAAGGAAAAATCTCTTCTGGCGTGAAACGGGCTAGAATATTCTCCCACATAAAGGTATTTTTAGTACCTGAAATTTTTCTACCAGAGCACTTTATGATGACAAGATGCATTAGCAGTGTACTGGCAAAAAGCAAATAAAGGCAATCTAACAATAAAGGTGTCCCAGTGAAAAGATTTTGCAAAAAAACCCCAAAGCCAGCATGCAGCAACTCAGCAATGTCAGCCAGTACAAGAAGTCATCTGCAAAAATTAGCTCATATCTTTGGACTCCACAGTAAAACACAGCCCCTCTCCTCGGCTCTGGTGAGGCCCCACCTGGAGCATTGTTTCCATTTCTGGAGCCCTCAACATAAGAAGGACATTGAACTGTTGGAGAAGGTCAGAGCTGCCTAAGGACAGATGATCAAAGGGCTGGAGCAACTGCATTATGAAGACAGACTGAAGGAGTTGGGGTTGTTCAGC
>VZTY01023259.1:244696-257021 GCA_013400935.1 Turnix velox | reverse complement strand
GGAGGTGTCCCTGCCTATGGCAGGGGGGTTGGAACTTGATGATCTTTAAGGTCCCTTCCAACCCAAACTATTCTATGATTCCATATGTTTTCTTTTCCTCTTTGATTTAGTTGCTGTAGTCATTGAAGTTCAGCCTGAAGAAGAGAAGGCTCTGAGACCTTGTAGGAGCCTCCCAGTACCTAAAGGGACTACAGCAAAGCTGGGGAGGGACAGTTTGCCAGGGCATGGAGCGATAGGATAGGAGGGGCAATGGTTTGAAACTAGAGCAGGGCAGGGTTAGATGAGCCATTAGGAAGAAGTTCTTTCCCATGACGGTGGTGAGACACTGGCCCAGGCTGTCCAGAGAGGTGGTGGAGGCCTTCACTCTCTCCAAAATATTAATGCATTTTCTTTGATGATCTCCTCGCTTGTCTGAAATGGTGCTGGTGTGTCTGTATGGTGGGGCAGGCCTCGCTCAGCTCTGCTGCTTGCTGACATCAGAGGCAGTGTGGTGGATGGTTTGTTGATGTATTGAGTTGGTGTACGGAGAGTTTGTCTGTGTATGGGGAGTTTGCTGGTGTAGATGAGTGCCTGCACAGCTGTGAACATGCCCCTGTGTGGCCACAGGGCTTAGATGGCAGAGTGGGCTGCTCCCAGGGCTGCAGGAAAAGATATGAGACTCATCATCATCACAGTGTTCAGTGTTGTGCTTTCTAAACTGACATGGATGCAAAGAGCAAACGATTTATTAGAGATAATTGCATGCAATTGCTACAGCTTCCTATACATGCCATGTTTGATTGAATGGCACTTAGGGTCAGAGGGGAGGAGAGCCCCTCTAAGAGGGGTGGATTTTCTTTTCAAATTTTTGTATAAATTCTCCCACCCTGCAACCTGTACCACCATGAGCTTCTCTATTCATGGAGTTTTCTGTCCTCTAGTTTGTTATTACTTGCTCTGTGTTCCCTGGTACTACCTGTAAGAAACTAGAATCTTGCAGTACCTTTTTACACACATTTCAAAGAAAGATGCAGCAGGGGAAGTGAGCTGTGGTTTCACCTTGGGCCCTGTTGCCAAGGCCAGGATTGCTAGCTGCTAACATGTCCCCATTTCTGAATTTCAGTCTTAATTGTCATCATAGCAAGAAGAGAGGATGTGTGCAGCAGCATGTGCTTTCAATAGAGCCACTATGATTGTTTTTGTAATGCTTCCACAAAGCATTTTGTACAAAGTCACCAGGCATGCAGCAACAAAAAAACCCCTTTCCATCCTGCAGTAAAAATTCCCTGCTGAGAGGCAGTGGCGGCACTGTGGTGGCCCCACTGCTCCCAGTTCTCACACTTCTTGGATGTTCTACTAGCAGTGTTTTTCCCTCCAGCAAGGAACAGCTCTCAAGTCACACAAAGCAAAATTCTTGTGAATCCTCTAAAACCCATAGGCAAATACTCTGGTGGCTGTTCTCCTCCCCAGATGGAAGCTCTGACTGTGAATGTCATATAAAGCCTGTCCTTATCAAATGGACTGTGCATCTACCCAAGCTCTTTGGCACACAATCTTTGGATGTGTTTGCATTTCCAGATAAGAGTACACAGGGAGGGCTTCTGATCCTCTTTATCCTGACGTTTTGAAGTAGCCTAGCTGGAAACTGGAGTTAAGAAAAGTCTAAGCCCTTGAAAAAAAGTCGCCCATATTGAGGATATGGCAGAGAGCTCCTGAGGATAATACAAACCAAAGGCCACCTCTGACTGACAGCCATGCATGCAGAGGATATCAAATAGCATGCACAGCTATCTGCCCCTTATAATTGCAACCTTCTGAATTGTTCTTCTCAGCATTACTCCTTGTAGGTTCTGTATCCTGATTGCAAGACACAGGGGTATGCAGAGGGCTTGAGGATGCACCAAAATTAAAAGGCATGATCAGGACAAACTAGGCTGTTTTTTGAGAAATAGATCCGTTTGGTGTTGTACAAATTAGGGATGAGTAAATCCTGCTCGTCTGGGCACCTCCTTGATGAGTATATTCTGCACAGGTTGATTGAATATCTTCTGACATCAAACACACCAGTGGGTTAAGGTGCCTTTACCGTTTCTGACTGTAGCTCATGTCTCAAATAGTCTAGTAACACAGCTTTCCAGTGAAGAACAAGCAGTGCTCTGCCAGCTGAGCACAGGCTTCCCTTCTGCACCAGGCTCAGAATTTATGTCTCCTGATAGCAAAGGATTAAATTGAAGCTGAGGACTTGTTTGATGGAAAACAAACAAATAACATCAGACCCCAGATAAAACCAGCCTCGCGGGTCTTTCCAAGGTCCGCATCAGCTTTTACTGAGAGTTTTTAATGTGAGGACAAGCATGTCTTACAGCACAAGCTGTTTGCAAAATGCTTTGTGTGCAAATAAAATGGACTGGAGATTTCAGTATCCTCATGAGAGCAAATGAAATAGGAATAACTTTTCCTTTTTGCTTACAGGTTCCATGAGGATTGGACTCGGGATGTTGTAGCTCCAGGTTGTTGCAAAGACAATGGTTATCCACCTCAGCTAACCAAAAGCAGCTGTGCCCCTGGAAAACGAGCCATACCAGGACACAGCTCTGCAGGACAGATAGTGAATTCAATCCATGTGGTTGAAGTCTATGGACACAAGGATAACTACAACAAACCCAGCTGTCAGATACCTGGATAGCCTGTGGCCAAAGTACAACTGCTCCTCTGGACCAAAATGACATTTAGATAGAAATATGTGCCTTAAAGACAACATAGAAAGTTAATTATTCATATAAATTTGAATGTTTTCTATACTCCATATGGTTATTAAACAGAGATACTTCAAAGTCTGATAAAATAAGAAGTTGAATGGTGTGTAATTACTGTGAGTGACAGTATTTGAGATAGATATACAAGTAGGCTGCATTTCTTGCTGGATGTATGGAAGAGTAATATGATGCTTTTTCCCTGGTCACACTGCAGAGAGTGGCTACAAACTGCCAGCCAGTTTGTATATCTGCCTCATACACCAGCCCTGATGGTAATTACATATCTGCAAGATTGCAACCTGCTTTTACTCAGTGCTTTTTGTAAGCATTTCAGAATGAAAAATCATCTGTATTTTTACACAGTAGTATGATAGAGCTACAATAAAATTTTGTTTTTACTTAAAAGCCCCCATTATTTTGTATAAGTAAGGTCTTTTTGTTTAATTTCTCTGCTCTGAACTTATTGCCCATGCACTGCTGGGTGCTGCAGAGGCACATCCCAGAACCCACCACCCATGGGAGCAGAAAGAGCAGTGACAGGCACTGCTGTGCCCCCTGGATGAACACCAATGGCTGGGGACCATCTGGCCAGTGAGCCCCTGTGTGCAGGATGGCAAGAGGGCAGCAGTACAGCCATTCTGCAGCATCCCTGGCAGAGCACACAAAGAAAAGTGGCAATGTCATGTTTTTGGCAACTTACCTTCCTTTCCTGTTGTTAATCTGTTCACTGTGGGAGAAAACAAGATGGATTTTTTCTTGTTTTGTCCATTTTGAGAAGTTACTGATACAGCTTTGACTAGGTTGTTCAAATGCACATACATATCTTAGAGTTAGTTGTTATAGTTATTTTTGTTCAAATTGAAGCATTATTTAATCTTCTGTTATCAGCCATCTAATAGGTATTGACACTTTACTGCCATTGATGAGAAAGCGATTTTATAGCAATACCCGATAGTTATTTTATTCTGTGTCCCACTTGTCAAGAGTTAGGTATCCTCTTAAGACCTTCAGGCCTTGAGTTTTAGTTTTGAAATTCACCTTATTGTAGCTTGCTGGCAGGCCTGGAAACTCCATGTTTCATCCTGGCTGTGCCTTTCAGAGATCAAGTGTTGTGAGGAGTAGCTGGGGGAGTTGGGGGTGTTCAGCTGGGGAAAGCAGGCTGAGGGGAGACCTCACTCTCTACAGCTCCCTGAAAGGAGGGTGTAGCCGGGGGAATCAGGTTGTCTCTCAAGGAACAGGCCATGGGACAAAAGGAAACAGCCAAAAGTTGCTCCAGGGGAAGACTAGGATGGATACTAGAAAACATTTTTACCCTAAAAGGATGTCAAGCATTGGAACTGGCCACCAGGACAGTGGTTGAGGCACCACCCCTGGAGGGATTTAAGACCCAGGCAGACACAGAGGTTAGAGATATCATTTAGGAATGGTTCTTGTCAGAGCTGGGTTGATAGTTGGACTTCATGATCCAGCCTAGATGATTCTGTGACTGCATGTGCTTGAACTTCAGCTGTGTGGAAGGCACAGCAAAGGAACTTTGATTTTGTTCCTAGTAAGCTGTTTTTCTATGCATAGTAACAGGCTGCACTCCTGCAACACACATCTTTATGTGGACTGTGAAAATGGAATATACTTTTTAATACACATTACAATTAAGTAATCAATTAATTAAATCAACTAGCTGATGTTTATCAGGAAAGTTGTGCTGAGAACCCTTTTATCTACAGTCTTTTGTTCCCCTGCCAGACCCAGCCAGTCTATATCCAGAATGGGCTCTGGCATCCCATGTGCTGCTGGCGCCAGGTAACATGCAGCTGCAGCCATGCCAGACAGCTCACAGGATTGCTGGCCATGTCTGGGAGGATCCAAAGAAGTCAGAAATTTATTGAGAAGATGTGTTCAGTCTCAGCACAAGCGGGTTCAAAAAAGAGCCAGCAGGAGGCCCTTTCCACCTCTCTCAGGTGGAAAATGAGGTGGGAGGATGTGAAACCCCTACAGAAAGCTATGGGCTCCAGCTGCCACAGCAGCAGCAGCTCTTTCTCACTGCTGGCATTGGACTTCCTGGGAGGAGAACTGGAAATGTCTGGGCTCTACCTGCCAAATAAAAACGTTACTGGTCCTTGTTTGAGAGCAAATAGTGACAGCATCAATGGGGAAAATCCATAAGTTGATGAAAATAAACCTAAAATGTGTGAAAGGTGCACAGAGGAATAAAGACTGGGAAAACCAACCAAACATCTGTACAAATAGCTCCTGTACAAATGGTTGGGATGTTAGAATTAGATGCAAAAAAAAGTTAGAAATGTACAACCTGATAGGAATTAAAAATTACTTGGCACGATGTTGTCTGCCTGGAGCTGTGTAAAGCCTTTGACAATGTTCCACATAATATCTTGATCCCAAAGTTGAAAAAGCATTGTTCCAACTGATGGACCACTCAGTGGACAATGAATTGTCTGGATGATGGTACTCGAAGAGTCGTGGCCAATGGTTCAGTGTCCTAATGGAGACCAGTGACAAGTGGTGCTCCTCGGGGGTCAGTACTGGGACCAGAGCTATTTAATGTTTTCGTTGGTGATGTGGACAGTGGGACTGAGTGCAACCTCAGCAGGTTTGCCAGTGACTCTGAGCTGTATGGAGGGGAGAGATACCATCCAGAGGGACCTGGACAGGCTGGAGAGGTGAGTTCATGTCAGCTGAATGAAGTTCATCTGTGATAGAGAAGTTTCCAAGCAAAAAGAGAGGCTGGGCAGAGAATGGGTGGAGAACCGCCCTGAGGAAGAGGACTTGGGGCTGTCAGTAGATATAAAAATGAAGTATGACAGAGCAACTGCACCCTGGGTTGCATCAAAAGAAGCACCATTAGCAGGTCAAGGAAGAGGATTCTCCCCTTCTTCTCTAGTTTGGTGAGACCCCACGTGAAGTTGACCTTTCCCGTTTTCTGAGACCTCCCTTGTGCTTTCATGGTTTCCTGAAGCTGCATCAATGTATTTAACTATTGCTTAGCTAATTCCTTGAGATGACAAGGACATTGATGTCCATGGGAAGCAACAGTGAAGATAGGCAAATTTGTGCCAGAGCACTGGATTGTTATTATTAATTTAGGCATCTAACATGAGGCAGCAAAGTTACAAGATGAGGAAACAGGACTCACAGTGTTTTTACAAGATTTGTGGCTTAGTTCACCCTGGGACTGTGTTAGTTTATGACAGCTACACCCCCTGGAGTTAGCTTTATTGCTCTAGAAACGTTGTTTATTGTCAGAGGAACAAGAAACACTGTGCAGTAAGGAGATAAAAGCAGCTGAGAATCTAAAGTAGACATGTGAAAACTCATATTTATTAAGTTAATCCTTAATTGTTTGCCAGGCAGTGACTACAAATGGATTCAGGGACCCATTTCTGTTGTGGAGGACCTGCATTTCTTTGAATGTTTCATGGAATTAATAACACGTGCTTAAAGAACCAGGTAGAATGCTACAAGCTACATCAGCAAGCATAAGACTCCCCCTCCCTGCAGGGGTGTTATAATGTAACAGGTGTATGCTACAGAATGACAGCAGTATTCTCCACAGGTTAAAAAAATTGCAAAAGTATTTATCAGAGCCATTGCTATTTGCATTGCTTTACACTGGCTTTTGGAAGTGTTCTCCTGGAGCAGGCAACTCTGTGGGGGCTGCAGCAGGGCTCTGTTGTTCAGCTTTGACTGCTTGCAGAAAACCCAAAGGCAGTTTTAAGTATTTATTTGTGCTAAGTACTAAACAAGGAATTGTTTTAAAGCCAGTGGATATGCTATTTGGTATTTGATCCTTACTTCCTTTTAAGTGAAAATTCATTCTTCAATGCAAAGGAATGGATGTGTTTGCCATGTTGGAAACAAGGCTGAGCCTGGGAGGGGCTGAGTGGGAACCCCTTGAACCCTGTGCCTGCATCAGCATAGCCATACAGACATGGGAATTCTGAGAGAGCTTGGGCTGTTTATCTTAGAAAAGAGGAGGCTGGAAGGACTTAGAACCCCTTAGAGCCCCTTCTAGTCCCTAAAGGAGCTCCAGAAAAGCTGGGGAGGGATTCTGGTTCAGGAAAGGGAACCATAGGATGGGAACAAGGTTTGACACTGAAAGAAGGGAGATTTAGGCTAGATAATATGCAGAAAATCTTTGAGGGGGTGAGCCCCTGGCCCAGGTTGCCCAGCGAAGCTGTGGCTGCCCCATCTCTGGAGTGGTTCAAGGCCAGTTTGGATGAGGTTTGGAGCAACCAGGTCTGGTGGGAGATGTCCCTGCCCAGGGCAGGCACCAGGTGGACTTTAAGGTCTCTTACAATTCAGACAATTCCAGATTCTGTGATTCTGTCATTATTCCACACACAGTAGCCATTTCTACACACACTGTACCCAAATCATACCAGATGGTGGGAACCCACCCTGCACATCAAGATATTTCAAAAGCCACTCTCTGTTACATCCATGCTGATGTAGAGATGGGTTCAAAGGATTCCTCATAGCTACTGCTAATACAATGATGGAAAACTACTGCAGCACACAACAAGTGAGGCAGTGAATGTTCATCTGGTGTAAAGCTGAGCAAGAGCATCTTGTTCCCCAGATCCCCAGTGCTGTACTTCAGCATATGTGTGTTCAGACTGCTCAGGTGTTTGAAGGTCAAGGCTCACTGTAGTGTTTACCCTAGAAGGTTTGTTCCATCTATTAGCTGGAGTCTGCAGTAGCTTCTAATCATGCCCAAATGCATGATTAGATTTAACTTCCACAACTATGTGTGGCTTGTTGGCTGCCCACCATTCTTTCTGCCCTCCCTGGCCTGTGGTGGTGAGGTGAAACACTCAGCTGGCAGGGTGGTGACTTCCATGTGAGGACACTGGAGGCAAAGTGTCTTTGCTCTCTCACTGGAACTCCAGTGAATGTCAGATTACGAGATCTGTCAGCTGTTTATTTGCACACTCATTTTAAGGGGAGGATGCTCACATGGCTTTATTTGCTTCCTGCTTTCAAAGAAATGTCGATGTTTTGGGTTTTTCTTAGAAAAGAAATTAGTTATTTTTTCTCATGTGTATAATTTGTTTTGTACTTTACAAGAGATCAGATATTGAGCTATGTGTGACTTTGAACATGCATGTGAAGTTGGTTGTTCATTATGCCGTGAAAAAGGTAACAGCCAACACAGTAATATGCTATAATATTTATCATGATGATATATGAAATATACAGTGGCTTATTCTATTGGCTGACTTTTTCCTTGTGGCAGGAACAAAAGGTGCTCAATCCTTCCATTATCTGCATCACCTTCTTATTTTACAACAACATTTCCAAGGACAGAGTGTCATACAAGAGAATAAGGGTGGGATGGGGTGTAATTTATACATGTAATCAGAATAAGCAGTTAAAACTGACCAGGGATTACCAGAGCTGTGGGTGCTTCAGGCTGTGATTTCACTCAGGTCAGTTCTGTTCACATCTTAAATTCTGGCTCAGCTGGTGGGGAATAAAGAGCTGAGAGCCTGACACTGCTTTTGCCTTTGTGTTTCAAGTCAGAGAGATGTTTTCCTTCATGTCCTTCTAACCAAAGAAGAAAGAAAAGGTTATTATACCATAATACCCTGACTATGTATATAAGACCAGAAAATTATCTGATCTACATGTGAAGTAATCCTAGGAAAAAAAAAAAAAAGTAATACCCTAACTCTGAGTAAATAAACCCCTCGTTTCTCAGAGAAGATCACACTTCCCTAAAATCGAGCCCAACCAGACAGAGGCTGTCAGAGCGCTGGGCAGCAGCAGGGTGACCGTGCCAGGTGACACGCCTCAGGTCTGTGCCGCAGCACCCGCTCCTCCCCGTGCGCTTTCACTTCTCCTCTGGCCGGTGACCTCTGTTCATCAAGGGAGGACAGCGGTGCCGGACCTGCGCCCGGCACAGCACTGACCAGAAAACCTATGGAGAATGATCTACAAGACATGTAAGTGCCTCTGTGTGAGAAGGAACTTGAACAAAATGAGAGCTGTAAAAGTCCGAAGGCAGAGACAGCGGCTCTGCCGGCACTGCCATTTCCTGCCCTCCCGGCTTGCGTTTTCTCTTCTTAAACACTGATTTTAAAAATTATCATCTAAAAGTTGCTGGAGGGAGCTTAAATGTGTAATCCGAGCTCTTTAGAAGTGATTCATTCTGTTTCTTAAACACACAAAAAGACTTCGTTCCAGGAACTGTCTCCCTGCGTGGAGTCTGGATTTCATTTGTTCCTGAAGAGATCCAGTCATCCTCAGCTGTGGGAAAATTCGAAAGTGTAGTGGGATTTAACAATTAACAGATAAAACAAGGAAACACTGCACGCTGATGCTGCCAGGACAGGGGGAATATTTAGTAAATCAAGTAATTCACTGAAATACACAAATCAGTCAGCTTAGCGGGGGGGGCAGGGAGGGAAGGAACAACAACGCCTTTTGAGATTAACTAACCAGGAAATACAGCTGCTGGCCTTTCGAGCCTGAAAATAAACTGGAATTGGGTGTGTCGTGTAGTCGAGCTAAATTAGCAGGCAGAGAGCCAAAATGGATCCGGGAATTTGGGAAAGGAGACGGGTTATGTGGCTGTGGCACAGCTGCTGTGCCGCTCTGCCTGGGAGGCAGTGTGAGAATCAGGCTCACACGCGTTAAAGAGCATTTAGTGGTGCAAATGCCCAGCGCTCATGGCTGTAAACCATTGCTGAGCGAGCGTCCTCCCTATCCGGCTGTGCTCTCAGAATGTCATGGATTGTCCCATGGGAGGGGATTTGGTGGCCCAGCTCCTGCCAAGTACTTCCCCCCACGTCTGGGATGAATGTCTCTCAGTGCTGCAGCTCTGCAGCTCCCCAGGCAAACCCAAGAGTGACAGGGCTACCGGAATGCTGAGTACCACGGGTCCTTGATGACAAGTATTATCTGAGTCTATGGGGCAGAAATACCTCCAGGCACTGTGGCATTGCACACTGCAGCTCACCCGAGTGATTGGTTCTCACTCCCATTTCACTCACCGTGCTCAGAAATACTGTCTCCTAAAAAATGTGTAAAATTTATATTTGAGCCCTTGTCACATCTAAGTGATCAGATTTTTAGTTTTGTCATTGAGATTCGGATAGCAATTCCAGGGTAAGCTTTTAGGATAGTACAAGGTGCGGTGAATCCACAGGAGTATAAAACAGATGTAAAATAAAGCCCTCAGCATGTCATACTACTGCTTCTGTGCTAGGAAACACCAGTTACGGTAATATTTTCATATACATGTGAAATGGACTTCAAAACATATAATGAAAGGAGTTATAAAACAGCAGTATTCTTTCCACAATGTGGCTGGGGTAGGTTTAGACTTGACATAAGAAAGAAATTCTTTACAGTGAGGATGGTGAAACACTGGAACAGGTTGCCCAGGGAGGTTGTGGATGCCCCTTCTCTGGAGGTGTTCAAGACTAGGCTGGACAGGGCACTGGGCAGCCTGGTCTAGTGGGAGGTGTCCCTGCCTATGGCAGGGCGGTTGGAACTCGATGATCTTTGAGCTCCCTTCCAACCCAAACTATTCTATGATTCTATGATTCTGATGCAAGCACCATCAACACTTCCATGTGCAATAATGATAAATTTAAAATCCGTTTTAATGTTGTTCAGAAGGTCTGGATTCCTGAGGGCAAATGAAATAAACTCAGGATGTTTGTATGCTGTTCATCTTCCCAAGGACTTGCACCACAAATGTCACAGGATTTGATAATCCTAAAAATATTTCAGTGAGATTTTTTTTCCCATGTACTTGCACTTTCCAGAGAAAATATGAGCTCCTTTTACTAGTAGTGCAGAACTACAGATAAGCATTTTCCAGAGTAAATGAGGGCATTCAGGTATCTCATGTACCAGTGTAGGCACATACAACAGTGTGAGTTCAAGCAATTGTGGCTACCCTCACTGGGACAGTCTCAACAGCACAGGGGTGAGTGGTGGGGTGCGACACTGCACTCTTTGGAAAACTGTTACATCCTGGCAAGGGAAGGTCAGGCATTGAGCACAAAGAGGAGAGTCTCAGAGAAAGATATTACAGGGAAGAAAGCTTCAGCCCAGTGCTAGTAACTCTACCAGCATGAATCCTGCCCCAGGACTTGCGGGAAGCAGGCCCCAGGCATCATTTCTGGGACTGTGCTGGGTGTGACACTTCCTCCATGAGACCATAACATAGCAATGCTTGCAAACTTCCAATAAATGGTGCCTCAACCACTTCCCTGGGCAGCCTGTGCTTGAGAACCCTTTCAGTGTCAAAATTTTCCCCAATATCCATCCTTAGCCCTACCCTGGTACAACTTGAGGCTGTTTCCTCTTGTCCCACGGGCTGTTCCATGGGAGAAGAGCCCCACATCCCCCTGCACTCCCCAGCTACATTCTCCTTTCAGGGAGCTGCACACCAAGGTCTCCTCTCAGCCTCCTTTTCTCCAGCTGAACACCCCCAGCTCCCTCAGCCACTCCTCAGCAGACTTGAGCTTCAGATTCCTCACCAGCTCTGTTGCCCTGCTCTACACCTGCTCCAACCCCTCAATGTCTTTTTTTGCGCTGAGGGGCCCAAAGCTGGATGCAGCTCTCATGGTGGGGCCTCACCAGTGCCCAGCATAAGGAGGATGATCACTGCCTCAGTCCTGCTGGCCACGCTGTCTCTGACACATGCCAGGACAGGTTTGGCCTTCTTGGCCACCTGGGCACATGCTGGCTCATATTCAAATGCCAACCTCCAACCTTCTTCTCTGCCCCCCTCCTGTCCTTTTTTGCCTGGCAACTCTTCAGTGGCTACCCTAAGCACCCTAGAGGCAGCCATGTCTGCTGTGGTTTTAATCCCTCTGGAAGTTCCCTGCCCCTTTTCAACATAAACATTCTTCATGGTTTAAATGAGTCATAATTACAAATCACTGCATCTGTGCTGTACTAGAAATCCACCTTTCCCAACCCATTATAAAAATACTGGATTTTGCAGTCAAAGCATAATTTGTAATAAGTAACTTAACCCCTTTCTTTATCTCAGTTTACAAAGTTGAGGTTCAGCCTTGCTCCCCTCAGCGCTTATACTGGGAAGGTACATAATCCTCAAAACCCCGCTGGGTAATTAACTGCTGATGGAATTTTGTGCTAACAGGAGGTTTTAAATTGCACAGATTTTCTTGTATTTTTCCCCACACAAAGTTAATACATCCCTATTTATTAGAAGTTTCGCTGCGAGCTTTTCCTTGTCTGAGAGCTGTCCCCGCTATTCAGGCTCTCATTAATGTTCCTGACAGGCTGTGGAGGGGTGTATGCGCTGTAGGGCAGGGAGCGGCACAAACTGCGGCCAATGTCAAGAGAACGTGGTCGTGGTGTTCTCAGGGGTTAAATTACACGTGGAGAAGGCGACTGCGGCGCCGCTGAGGCTGCAGTGAAGTGTCTCAGGCTCGGATCCGTGCGCTGCCCCTGCTGCAGCCATGGCCCTTCAGGGCTGCCGGGGCCAGAAGGAGCCTGCCGTCCCAGCCCCGGCCGTCGATCCGGGCCGCCCCGGCAGCGCCTCCGGCAAGCACCGCCCCGCCGGGCTCGGGCGCCGCGCACTGCCC
>VZTY01023259.1:221471-244592 GCA_013400935.1 Turnix velox | reverse complement strand
GGGCGAGCGGCGGGGCCCGGCGTCAGGGGCGGGCGGGAGGCGGTCACCGCCTGCTGCAGCATCGCCCCGCTGCGGCCGGGGCCGGGTGCTGTAGTACTGCCTGCGCCTTGTTCCCTCGAGGGAGGCCTGGCCGGGCCGCGGTGATGGCGGACCCCGTGGAGGAGTGCGGGCCGAGCACCAGTGGGATGTTGGCCTCCACTTCCCGCCTGGCTTCCCCCCGGCGGCCGGGCTTGGCGACGGTGGCCGGGGACGCAGGTGGGCTCTTGCCTGCAGCACGGTGTTGGGGCGAAGGGAGGCCCTAAGGTCTGGCCGCGTCTGCACTGCCTGTGGGTGCCAGGAGGATCCCTCTGCACTCTCTCAGTTGCATCTTCCCTTCGTAGCTTCCTGCCGGCTTCATGGTGACAGACAGGCCCGGCCTTCGTACAAGGCTTGGAGGTCGGCGAGTGTGAATGAATACCATTACTCTTGAGGGTCGAGAGCAGTTTACTTTTTTACCCTTGGTTTTGCCAGGGTACAGAGTGACAGAACAAGGGGCAATGGTTTGAAAGTAGAGCAGAGTGCATTTAGCTTAGACATTAGGAAAAAGTTCTTCCTCGTGAGGGTGGTGAGGCATTGGCCCAGGCTGCCCAGAGAGCTGGTGGAAGCCCCATCCCTGGAGATGTTCAAGGCCAGGCTTGCTGCATCTAGTGCAGGATGTCCCTGCTCACGGAAGGGGGTTGGACTAGATGGCCTTTGAAGGTCCCTTACAACCCAACACATTCTAAGATTCTTTTTGATTTTAAAAAGTTGGAAATGAGTCACTGAGCTTGCTGTCAGGGCCCGGCCCTGCCCTGTTTCTGGTCATTGACTGTCCAAGAGTGCTGAGTGATTGTGGCTGGGGAGGGTGTCAGGGCTCCTGCACCAGTGTCACCACAGGAGTAGACCAGTAAATGGCACAGACATCAGTGCAGTAAGTCACATATAAACATGATGAGGAACTTCTTTCTTAGAGTTCCAGAGCCCTGGCACAGGCTCACAGAGGTGGTGGAGTCTCTGTCTCTGGAGACATTCAAACTTTCCTGGACATGTTCCTGTGCAACCTGCTGTGGGTGACCCTGCTTTGGCAGGGGGTGGGACTGGGTCATACCCAGCAGAATCTTCCAGCCCTGGCCATTTCTGTGATTCTGTAATTAGTCAGACATGCATTTGGTAACCAGTGCAACGCAGTCATCTCAGTCCATTTTCCTGCAGCCAGCGTCCTTCTTAAAGCACCCATTTCCTAGGATCTTGACAGGGGGAAAGACAAAATCTTAAATTAGTGTTGAACTGACATTTTGTTGAGACTTCTTCTGTTCCTGCTTGAGCAGGGTGTTTGCATGAATGCTTACAGATGGCAGGTTGTGTGCCTACAGGCATTTCCCTTCAACTAGCCTTTATACAGGAAGTTATACAGGAAGTTGTTTTTAAAGGGAAAAAAATTAAAAGGGAAAAAAAGGAAGACCTAGGGAACTACAGGGACTGTCAGTGCCTGGCATGGGCATGGAATAGATTCACCCTGAAACCAGACTAGGCACATGCGAAGTAAGAGGGTTACTGGTGACAGCCAACATAGCTTTGATATTGGCAAAATCATGCCTGAAAAATTTGGTGGCTTTCTATGAGTTAGAGTGTTGACGGATAAGGGAAGAGCAGCTGATGTCATATGCCTGGGAATGTGCAAAGCATTTGACAGTACTTCCTCTGGGGTCAGTGCTGGGACCGGTGTTGTTTAACATCTTTGTTGGTGACATGAATAGTAGGACTGAGTGCAGTCTCAGCGGGTGTGCTGATGACACCAAGCTGTGTGGCATGGTTGACACAGTAAAGGGGAGGGATGTCATCCAGTGGCACCTGGACAGGCTGGAGCGGTGGGGCCTGTACCAATATCATGAAGTTAAACCAGGTCAAGTCCAAGTTTCTGCTCATGAGGGCAATCCCAAGTACAAACAAAAAGCTGGGTGTCTGACAAAGGCTGTGCTATCAGCTGTGATTCATTGATCTATTTTCCTGATTTGACTGCTCTGAACTTCCTAGGTAAGTACCCTCCTTTTAACACTGGGGTGATTTCTTCCTTGAAAACCTTGTCTTCTTTGCAGAAGGATTTAAAATTTTCCTTGTGCTAACTGTGTTCTAGAGGCAGTGAGATAAAAGATGGACATGTGAAATACCCCAAACCACCACTCTAAATTCTTAAAACATGATGGCACATCTTGCTGCATGTGTGAAGTTGCCTGATTTGGGGTTTCTGTTATTTTAAGATCTAAGTAATGGGCAGTGCATTCAATATTTAAAAGTGCCTGCTTTGGAACAGTGATTGTAAAACTTCATGGTGCTGTCATGTTGTCACTGGGCCGTGACTGGCAATGCATGGGAGAAAGTCCATGCCAGAACAAAGCTGATGGAACTCCTGGGGCAAACTTGAATGAGGAGTGTTGCGTGGTGGCTCCCAATGCATGTGTGTGTTTTCCAAATACCCTTATCGCTCTAAAATAGGGTACTGTGTACTAGCCATTAGGATTGCTGGACCTGTGTTTGTGTGGTTTTTTTAAATTTAGCAGCTAGAGCATAGTTCTATGGGCAGCATGAGTGGGAAATTTCACTTCTCTGGTCTACCAGAAGCCTGAATGCAGTTCCTTGTATGGTTTGGGCAGAGATATCTCAGAGCTGGAGGAGAGATGAAAGGTTTTGGAGAAGTGATGAGATACTGAAAGTTACTTGTGTTCTCCTTTTATTGAGCTAGGACTGAGCTTGTATCTAGGGAAGGGAAGTTCTTCAGGAGGAATACTTGCCACAATGAGGGTGGTGAGATGTCAGGATGGATCCCTGGAGACATTCAGCATTCAAGGCCAGTCTTGATGAGGCTCTGAGCAACCTGATCTAGTACAAGATGTACCTGCTTACTGCAGGGGGCTGGACTAGATGGCCTTTGAAAATCCATTCCAACTCAATGCATGCTAAGATTCTATGGGGCCTCCCCCACCTCTCTGGGCAACTTTGGCCAGTCCCTCACCACCCTCATGGGAAAGAACTTCTTCCTAATCTAACTGTGCCCTGCTCTAGTTTAAAACCACTGGCTTTGTAAACAAAGCCATCCCTGGAATCTCAGTGAGGCTTATTTCTCATGATACATGGTGCACCAGCTTGCAGGTTTCAAATGGCAACAAGAAGACCTCCATGGCAATGGTTTTAATGAAATGCATAAATGAAAAGTGCTATGAGTGCTTCTGACTGCTTGAAATTTATCTTGGCTTAAATGCACTCTTCATGTGGTCCTAGCTGACTTCACTGGCATTATTGCTGCTGGTAACTTCTGCATGCTACCTGCTCAGGGACCAGTGATGACAAGGCAGCAGCAGAGCAAGAAGCAGGGAAGGAGAAGACACTTTGAACCTGCTTTACTTTACTTTACTTTATATACTCATTGTGTTGGATCCTTGTCATGCTTTTAGCACTTGCTGTGGTTTGTAGTTTGAATGTCACTGTGCTATTTGAAGTCTAATTACTCTGCAATTTATAATGCCCTGGTTTATTATTGGTTTTTGTAAGTTTAAAGAAGGAACAGAGATGACTGAGAGTCACAATAAATCATGTAGCTGAGGCAGAAGGCAAAGGAAGCTTCACTGTGGCACCTCATTCCCCAAAAATCATTTGCATGAACAGGCACAACTTCACAGGGTCCTGGTCCCCACCTCAGCCTTTGTGTAAGCCAGTGGATTGATTTAAGAAGTTTGATGTTTGCTGAGAGTCAGGTAACACGTAACTCCTTGAAACAAAAGGGATTGCACAGGAGTTTGTCAGGGCAGTCTATGACAGTGCATGAAAAATTCACCTTGAGAAAGAGCTGTGGAAAAGCCAGACATTAGAAGCACACGGAAATTATACGGTGTTTGTATCAAACATCAGAATGGGTCTGGAATCCTGTTGTGCCTGGGGAATGGCAGCTCTCTATGCAGTGTCCATAAACATGTACTCATGTCTGGATAGAGGGATGCTCTGGAGAAGTTACTATTGCCTGATGGTCACATTGGGAGGTTCTCCTGAACCCTTACCTGTAAAAGATGTTTGTGCAATACAGATATAGAAAACAGCCATGGTATAGAAAAGGCAGGGGCTGTACATAGCTGAAGTGCATCATGCCAGAATTTTCTGTTCCTTCATTCTTTTATCTTCTTTAAATTGCAGAGCTCGAAGGACTGATGGTTATGTGTTTTCTGGTAGCCATAAAATCTGTGCATTTGCTTTAACTGGGAAGTGTTATGGGGCTGATGGTGCTTTATTTTTGTTTTGGTTGCTGCTTGGCTACAAAGTGCTGTACTGACATTTTAACACTTATTTCAGACATGGTCAGAGTAATTCTCTTTCTGAACCTAATAAGGGCACAGTGACACGGCCTGTGCTTGTGTCCTCATCCAGAGAGTGGAGACAGGCATCTGTAGGGAGAACTGTGCTCCTGCAAACCCATTGCTGCCAGATTGCAAACAACACAGAGCTTGTGTGGATTTGTGTGCTTGCAGAGATTTGTTTTAATAGAAAAAAGATGTGGCTTGTTTGTGTGGGTGTTTAAGAGTACTCTGTGTTAAAAGTGTTCTGCATTTTGAATGAACTTTCTCTTCACACTCACATGAAGTGAAGGTAGAAATCCTTCCCTAAAAGATTTGTGGCTCTGGCAGAAATGCTGTTCCTGGTGTTCCAGTTCCATTTTGGTCTGGGTAGTTTGGTCTGGGTGAGTTGATCAAGTCTTCTGGTAGGCAAAAGGTGCCCGTAAGTTTTCTGACAGTGGGATGATGCTAGGACCGAATCCCTCCAACTGGGCCAGCCCCTGTTTGCCTGCCTGGCCTGCCAGCTTCTCCTGGGGCCTGCCAACTCCATCTTCTCCCTCCTCACCTCCAACTGCAGCCCTCGAGCTCAACAGTGGGCAAAGACCAGTCCTGTGCTGTCTCAACAGTACACACACTTGGAAGCTGAATTTTTGTCCTTTTACTGTTCTACATGGGAGAAAACCTCTCTTCAAGAAGTACATATCTACATCAAAAAATTTATAAAACATTTTACTTTTAAACTCGATAATCTCACTTCATAAATGGTAGAAAACCAATCTTCAGTGACTGAACAGTTTTAGGTCTGTATTTGATTAAATATCCATCAGTGCTTGACAGATTTAAATGATTTACAACCTTCTCCAATTAGAGAGAGATAGCATGGGTTCAAATCTGTAATTATTAGTGGCTGGGTCTGTAAGAGCACATGACTATGCTGTGTTTCCCTAGCAGAGAGTTCAGCTTGCTCAAATTACATGATGGTGGTAATTTTATTTTTGCTATTTAACCACTATTAGGAAAATGAAATGTACAGATTTAAAACCAACTCACTGATTAACTGACGTGCTTTGTTCTTTGTATTGTTTTATCTCTAGACCAGTCATATTGTCATCGGCTCCGACAAGACATGTATTTTCTCACAAGCAATAGCCGTCTGAATGAACAAGTGGTTGATAAAATTATTCTTCAGCTGAACAGAGTGTACCCACAAATTCTTACCAATGCAGAAGCAGAAAAGGTAGTTTGATTGAATTTACTTTGTCTTTGACTGTTGTATTGCTTTTGTGGGTCAGAAATTCAGCTTCTCTCTTCCCAATTTGCCTCCTGGTGTCACATGCAGCCACTTTTCCACACCTCTTCCTTGCTGTCCACTTGTATTTGGGTCTCATACCCGAGAAGTCACAAGGCCAGCACACTGTCTTTGTCAAGTGGTTGTGGGAGAGGGCTCTTCAGCAGCAGCTGATGCCATGGTCCCTGGTGTGATGTCTGATGCCTGCAGGAGCACTCTGTCTTATAACCAGTCCAAGGACAAGAGTGTGCCTATCTTGTGACCTCATGCCCTGTATGGTGCCTCCTCTCTTGAGGTGGTGGGGAGTCATGTCAGGTGATCTATGCTGCATCCAGCTGTGCCCCCAGAATCCTCTATATTAGAATCACAGAACATAGAATGTGTTGGGTTGAAGAGCCTCTTGGAGCCCCTCCGCAGTTCCTGTCCCATCTGGGACAGGCATTGCTCTTGGTAGCAGCCTTGGGGCTAGGAGAAGAGCAGCTGGAGTCAGATCCACTGCTGGGGTGCTTGGATGCTGTTGAGCTGCCTCAAAGCCATCCCCAGCTCCCAGCCATCTCCATCTCCCAGGGTGTGTGGGCACTTCCAGAAAGGGGTACCTCATGCAAGGGGAAGAAGGGCTCTTATAAAGGAGTTTGATGAACTGCATACTTACAGAATCATAGAATTTTGGGTTGGAACGGATCTTTGAAGGCTATCTAGTCCAACCCCCTGCAGTAACCAGGGACATTGTGCTCTAGATCAGATTGCTCAGAGCCTTGGCAAGCCTAGTCTTTGAATGTCTCCTGGGATGGGGCCTCCACCTCCTCTCTGGGCCACCTGGGCCAGTCTCCCACCACCCTTATGGGGAAGAGCTTCTTCCTCATGTCTCATCTAGCCCTACCCTGCTCTAGTTTCAAACCACTGCCCCTCATCCTGTCACTCCATCCCTGGCAAGCAAGCCCTCCCCAGCTTTCCTGTAGCCACTTCAGGTAGTGGGAGGCTGCTGTGAGGTCTCCCTGCAGCCTTCACTTCTCCAGGCTGAACAGTCCTAGCTCTCTCAGCCTGTCCTCATAGCCCTTATATCACCCCTGTGGGCTCCTCTGGATCCTCTCCAGCAGGTCCATGTCCTTCTTTTAATCAGTTTTAGTAGATGATTAATGTGATTAGTAACTTTCCAAAAATAAACTGAATAGAGTTCGATGTGTCTATGGCTGGGTCCATGCTTGACTTCTCTTTATAAACTCTCCTAATTCTCCACACATTTTGGATTACAGAACAATGAGCTTTCTTTTGCTATGTTGTCTGAGTAATGAGAACTGGTACATGTTGCACTGGACTTGTGTGTGCTGGAAATAATGAAATGTGTAATCTCTGATACTAGGAGTAATAGAAGCCTTATAAAGTACCTTTTTGCCTGATCATTACTAGGAAACTAAGGGAAAACTGGAAAGCATAGAACTCTATTTTAAGATTTATTGATATTTTCTACCTGTAACTGTCAGAATCAAGCTGTGCCATGTTGGTCTGAATGCTGAGAAAGTGTGAAAGACAGAGTGGCTGTCACTTTATCAGGACAGAGGTAAGAATGAGAGAAGGCAGAGGCACTGTGCTCTCCATCAAGTGATGGAGCTCAGGGCCTTGCAGACTGCCTGTTACCATTTTAGGTTCAACCCATTATTTTAGCAAATATATAAGCAGTTCCCCAGCATACTGTAAAGTGATGTAAAATTCATCTGATGGGCAAAATTCTCTTCTGATGGGTGTTCTTTTCTTATAGTTCAGGAACCCAAAGGCATCACTCCAAACCAGACTTTCAGATCTGATAAATCACCTTCAAAAGAAAGGAGAGAGACACTGTCAAGAGTTCTACAGGGCTCTGCAGATCAATGCTGAACCACTGTATAATGACCTGCCAAGCAGGAAAATCCTGAGTAAGTTGATTTGTAAGTTGATTGGGTTGCAAATTTCCTTATCATTGTATTATAGAACCTTGTTCAGATGAGGTTAGGGTTATTTAAATAAATTGTTTATGTTACTGAAATAGTTTTGGGGTATGCATTGATTTCTTGTGACTGGAATTTTCCAAAGGCAGTAAGGGGATTTGACTTGGTAGTTCCTGTTATAAGTGTGGACAGTCCAAAACTCTGATAATTTTGAAAGATGAAATGCGTATTATAAGCAGTTGAAGTGCCATGTGTAAGACAGCTGTATAGTTCATATGAAGTATGTATTTTCTTCTCTTAACCTTTTCTTCTTAAAGGCTTTTTCTGTTTCTTCTGACTTTTAGCAGAGAAGAATATTAAAGATCTCAAATTTGTTAAGATCAAAGTTCCAGTGGCCCAGACTTTCCCTCCATTCATCGATCTGATTGTATCTAGTTTGATGGGAAGCAAACATTCTAGAGTCCTTGTGATGATGAAATATTAATCACTTAGGACTTGTTTTGTGCAGGTGGCAGGCCTGAACAATGTCCCCCAAGCTACCTACCTCTCCCTAATATATATGTATGTACTTCAGGAGGGCCAAGGCTCTTAAGGATTTGATTCTGTACTGCAAAGGAGCTCAGTTCTAGAAGGGAAAATACAAAGCCTGACTTACTAGCCTGTGAAAACAGCTTCACTGGGATAATGTTTGCTATGCGCTGAGGTTTCTTTCCTCCCTTCATCCCCTTAGATGATGAACTGAAGAAAAGAATAATGTTCTAAATAGATGGAAAATAGATTCAGGCCTCTCACATACTAGAATGCCCTGAGGATCTTGAGGGAAAGCTCCCGCATTGAAGTTAATGAGGCTGCAAAGGGCCTGCAGTTTAAGAAGTTCTTGTAAAGTATCTAACAACACTAATGTCACACCAGACAATTGATTTCTAGTTGTAAGATATGTGCCTGGGGAAGTTTTAGATGGGCAGGTCAAACACCAGTGAGATTCAGATCGTTACAGCCAAAATCTGTAGGTTTTGAAAAAGCTGTTAGGCCTCTTTTATTTCTGGAGTGAAAGTGGCATGTCCAGTTGTAACTACCTTTGAAGACAGACTGCATTGTCCAGCTTCATTTAATTTGAATGGAAAAGTTGTCCACTCACTGCACATATGGAGCAGTGAAAGAGAGCACTATATTTCTGCCTGCTCAGGGAGGCTGCACAGTTACCCCAGGTCTCCACATCCATTCCTGAGCCCTCCTAAACTGAAAAAGTCTGGGCCCATTTCTGCCTCAATCTCAGAAGACGAGTCTCAATTGATTCAGCCTTGCTGCAGCTTTAGTGCAGTACTTTTGACCTGTGATTCCTGCCCTTTAAGGAGCAGACTCTAACATCAATCATGGCTCAATCATTTTTACTTGGGTAGAGCTCAACTGACCAGGCTGACTATAAAGCAGCCTTTATTCATTAAGAGTAACTTAAGAAGTGTTAGTGTAGTCATTGAGAAAAAAATTTCAAGAGCATGTTGATGGTTTGAGTCCTTAAGCTCTGTTTCAGCAAGCCTTTGCTGAAAATTTATCTGAACATAGGTGTACTCAGCAGACAAGACCTGCCTGCATCCTCTGGAGACTGCAGTTGGGCTGGCACAGCTGTGACCAGTGTTAGTCCAAACATAAAAAATTCACCTTGGAAGTTCTGCAGATGTTTCAGAGATGAACTCTCACAGGCCTTGTGCTGTTGTCACATCTGGACAAACAAAAAGACACTTGTGTAGGGTGTCTGCATGGTGTTGCTACTTTTAGCTCACGCCTAAACCTTGTCTTTGCATCTGATTCACATGGTGACTTCAGGAAGCTTTTACATGGGCAGGCAAGGTGAGGACTCCTCGCGGTCAGGCTGTGCAGAAGTACGTGTGCTGGAGGCATTTCACAGAGAGAACAGAGTTGTTGTCCTATCCCAGAGCTGTTTTGCTGCTGGTGCATTTTGCAAAGGGACTTCAGCAACCTCTGTGCAACTAAATGCTCTGTTTCTGCAATATCTTGAGTATTAATGGTTTTACCCTTCCAATCTGTAATGTGTACATTTTTTATGTTATTTAAATGTTACTCATAGTAGAGTTGTTGAATTTGTCACATTTAGCACAGAGCATTTACAGAACTGACACTAGAATTTGTAAATGTGAGTAAGGGAATCCCTAACATGAAGACTTTGTCCTAAACGTAGATTTAGAACATTAACAAACAGCATTGAAAAACAATTATTGGTGAGAACACTGATGAACTGTGGCTAGGACAGAGTTCTGTAGTAGATTACAGGCAACTGTACATATGAAAAATGTTTTCTACGGGGGAAATATTTTCAAAGATTTCTATTTTAAGAACTTGTGCTAGAATAATGTTTCTTTGCCGCAAGTGTAATACTGCCAGTGAAATGTATGGTCATGTCTCAGAATTCCCACTAGAGGGTGAGCAGGGCACATCGCACAGGCAACTTAGGAGCCAGTGATGCCAACCAGGATCTTCCAAACGATTCAGAAAGAGTTTATTTTTCTCAGTGCTGGCACGGACTGGAGAGATCAGAGACGAGTCCCACACAGAATGACCGAGGTTTGACCATGCTGTCTTGTGAAGCACGAGGATTCCTTAGTGATAGCAGGCAGAAGGACATTTTCTGACTGGGCAGGCTGAGGGAGGTGGCCACTGACATGAGTGCTCTGGGAGCAGTGACCCTTTCTGCTTCAGGGGCTCACAAGCTTTGCAGCAAAGTCCTTCAGATACTTCTGTCCTGCTTGAACATCAGTGCTGGTTGGCGGTGGGACTTCTTTGCAGACCGGGGTACCAGGTGTTTTCCAGGGCACCTCACCTAGCTCCAGATTGTCACACAGAAAGAAATCATATAAAAAACCAAACAGTCTTGGATTCTTCCCTGTTGAAGTCTCCCTTGCAAAGGCACCTCTGAAAGACTTGCAGGTGTCTGCCCAAAGCAGAACCTCCTTTATTGTTGCTGCTGCCAAACACCTCAGCTTCAGGCCCTCCGTATCAAGAGAAATTTACAGAAAGATAGAGGCAAAAATTATTTGTGCCAAGTGTTAGCAAATAGACTGTCAGAGAAGCTGCTTATGTCTTTAGATAAGATCAGAATTTAGATGAATAATCTGTACCATGGAGTTATTTGCAAGTTATCTGCCAGGTATGTTGATGCCCAAAGACTGCCAGGCATGTTGATGCCCAAAGACTGACAGGCCATGTGGTACATGACAGAGGTTTTTGAAGATTAGGTCATAAATTGTATTTATTATAGTGAAAATTGCTGGCATTATGGAAGGATTAACTCCTGCTCCCCCTCTTGGAAACAAGTGCAAGGTGACTTGTGTGTCAGTGGAGCAGAACTGCTGTTTGTAATCGCATTCTTTTGTCTTTTGGTTGACTCATATCTAGATTTAACTGTAGCCATGATTACCTTTAGAGGGTATCAAAATTGTGGGTTTTGTTCTAAAATGTTTTGCTTGATTTTGCATGTGCTGCTGATGTTTCTTTGTTTGCCCAAGCTGAGCACTAACTTGTGTGTTGCTTTTATTTCTAGAAACCCCAGATTCCACAGGGATAGGCCCTGACCAGGAGAAATATATGCTAAATGACAGGGGTAAATAAATGCATAAAGGCTCACCAGATGAAATGGCTTTTCCGATTATGGTGCAATTTGCTTTATTGTGTAATTTGCAATTCATATAACAAATAGTTTGCTTTATGATGTTTTTACTGTCACAAGTGAAGTGAAATTAATGGAGGAGAGCACTCTGAGCTTCTTTTGAGGAAACCAGTGCCAGGAAATTCAAGAGACTGTACAGTTTAATCAATATTTACAGTGGTAGTTTTACTGAAATTTACAGCTGAACTCTTCATTATCTGGTTCGTGAACACTAACATCTATTCAGCTGCTGCTGGTGCCGTTTTGCATAAGGCAAAGAATTTTATAGATAACTAAAAAAAAATTCACTTTTTTAGGGTTTCAATTTAAGAACAAATAATTCGTAAATTAGGACAGAAAGGAGGACAAGTAAGGGTGAACTTAGGAAAACATGTTAATTTTTCCCCACTTCCTGTATTCAGTGCTCAGATTACAGAGGAAACCATTTGATTCATGGAAAGATATTTTAAAAAGGAATTGGTAACCTGAAAGAAAGTTTCAAAGTTTTCAATGAGCTGATTTATCACTGAAGTTTATTTGATATTTTATTTCAAAGTTTGAATACTATTATGAAAGAATAGAAGCAGATTCTATAAGCTGTGCCTTTTGGATAGTTTTCCCCTGCGAGAAAGCTGGGACAAGGGGCAGAAGCTTTTGCCTGTGATGTTGTTATTTTGAATATTCAACCGAATTACTGTTCAGATTTTTCCCATCACTATTGCTGACTGCTACATAACTGTGCAGGAACAGAGGAGAAGGTGCTGGAAATAAGAAAATTAAATAATTTATTCTCTTACTTGTGCTGGAGTCCAACTGGAGGACTGCCTGGCTGCAGACCACCATAGCTGGGAGACTCCAGCTGAGTCCTTGCTCCATTGCTCTCAGTCCATGCTGTCAGCTCCACTAATCTATTAGCACTTAAATTTACAGGTGCAGTTTAATTCGAGCTGTATTTGTGGTGAATACAAATAGAGCATTAGACAATAAAGAAGCAAGTGTAAATTTTTGAGGCTTTGTCTGTGGATGAGTATTAATTGGAAGGGTTTTCCTGAACATCAATGCTGAACATTGGCATTAAACTGCCTGTGATTCCAGGCAGGCATGTGGAGGAAAGGTTCCCAGTGGGACACTGAGTTTAGTTGTGTGTGGTTACACATTTCAGCTTCCAGCAAACTGGAAACTTTGTCATGAAAGTGGCATTTGTGGAATGTATGTGGGAAAAAAAAGAAGCCAGATCTTCTTCTAAGGGAGAGTAGTCCCCTGGGATGTGCTCCCACCCACAAGGCAGCACATCATCTTAAGAGGGGCCATTTCTAGAGTAGAATGGCCTGATGTAGAGTAAAATTTCTTAAGTAAAATGTATCGCCTCTGCCTGATAATCTCTCAGTGGTCTGTGTTTTGTCAGTGTTTGAAAGGGTTTTTGCTTTCAGAGTAAAAAAATATTTATGGAAGTTTTCACTTGAATTATTATGATATATTCAGGGGAACAGGGATGAATAGTGAATTGTGTCATAACAACTGTACTAAAAATTAACTACACTGCAGTGAGTGTGCTTCACAGCACATTGGCTGCAGAACATACATAACTGTGAATGTATTAGCTTCATTTCAATGCACTTAGTTATGCATATTAATAGCAATTGATGATTTATGAACTGAGCTAAACTTCTTCTGCTCTGTCCTAATGTGTTTCCTTTTGAATTTCCCTTAGGTCCAGTGTTTTTCCTTGCTTGTTTTAGCATTGCTGCGGGATTTGCATTCTTCTGGTATTGCTGTAACTCAGGTAATCTACTCCCCTGACTTCTGTCTTGGTTGCCTTACCTTAGCATATGTCAGAAGACCAGTGCACCTCCTGATCTGCCATGGCTTACTTAATTGTGCAGGTCAACATGTCATAATTAATTCATGAGGTCGGAATACAGACATGATGAGATATAAATAATGGATAGTCTCCCTACAAAGGGTGTCACAAATAGGGACTCTTTAAACATAGTAGACATGTGAATTCCTGCTGTGATGGTAATGGTTCACAGCAGTCACAAGGCAGGGAAGAATCCAAACCTTCTGGCTTCCACGTCCCTTTGGGGCTGGTTGAAGCACAGCCAGTGCCAGGGGTAGAGGACACTGAGCCCGAGCTGCAGCCGTTACTTCTGTTGCTGCCTTCATGTGCTGACTCTCCCTGAGATGCTATAAAAATGTTGTCACCTTCTCCAGAGTGGGTTGTTCTGTGATAACTGGATTTTCTTCCAGCCCAACACTCATCTGACAAAGCACAGCAGGAGCAGAGCAGAGCTCCTCTTCCTCCCACAGCCCTCTCTTCTGCTTGCCAAGTGCTGCTGCAGAGTGACAGTTTGTACAGACTGTATGTCGATGTGTTCATGTGGATCAACTGCAGCAGAGCAGTGAGTCAAAGAGGCCTAGGATCAGAGAGCATTCAGAGGTGTCACTTGCTCATGAGTCTTCACCCAGTATTATGATAAGTGTCAGACTTCATGTGGGAGTTCGGGATCAGAATCCAAACTCCTGTTTGGTTTAGTACCTTCTGATTCTCATGTTCCAGTCACAGCAGTTGCAGTTGGACATTCTTTAGTAAGATTTTCCAGAGCTGTAGGCTACAGTTGCACCAGGTCATGGACATTTCAAGTGACAGGGGAGTCTGAGCCATGCTACCCATCATTTCCAGATCAGAGTCCATCAGCTGGGCTGTCCATGGGGTCAGGGCTAAGGCTGGAGGGGAACCATGAGAGCATGGAGGCTAACTCCTGTGTTTCCTCTGTGTTTCCTTAGCTGCCATCACTTCCCGTCATCAGGTTCTTCCATAGAAGCATTTTCAGAAAAGCATTCAATGGCTGACATCAAAATGCCAGAGAAACCATCTCTTTCCTGGATCCCAGTTAATTTGCCAGTGTTAGAAGCATGTGCTCTGTTCTCCAGCCTGTCATTTCTGCTCAGCCTTCTTCCCCCTGGAGCTTCTTGTTTCTCAAGTCATCCCTTGAGCTTTATTTTGCTAAAATTGTCAACCAAAGCTCTTGATGTCTTTTGTTCCAAGGCTGTTTTTCTAGTTTCTGGTGCTCCATCCTGTACTCATGCTACTGGCCCTGACATTCTAGGTTTCCACCTTACTCAAATATAAAGCTGTCCCTTGCCTGGTTTAGTAACTGCCTCCTCTTCCTGGGTGTGGAATTGCAGCCTTGACTCCCAGCAGACTGACCATTACCCTGACTTGGCAGTTGGCCCATTCAAAGGAAATGGGCTTTTCTCTGAGTTTAATTTTTTAAACTGATACTTATTTTTATAGATGCTGCTAGAACAAAATATCACCATGTTCACTTTACCTTTTTTCTCCTCTTTTAGATACAAAAGTTGTAGGAAGAGCCAGGAGAATCTTGGGCTTTTCTCCTATTATCATAAGAAGACATGTTAGAAATATTTGTATGTTGTTTTTGGAAGACCTATCAAGAAGTTAAGGGAAAACTGCTTCATCACTTGTCTGTACACACACCTGCCAAGGGAAGACAACGGTGCCTGACTATTAATGTCTGTACGCTCATACCAAAGGCTTTATTAACCAGCTTCATGAATAATCGTGTTGCCTCAAGATGTATTCAGAGTTTCAGCTATATTCATCCTTCCTTATGGGAATGGACCATTTATTTTTGTAAATGCTTATTTTAAAATATTTATCATTTGGATATGAAATATTTTTAATACAAACTTTAAAATTATATCCTTGGTGATCATGGGCCTTAGGCCATGTTTGCCTGTGTTTTATACCGGAATCAGTGATTGCAACTGTTTAATGAATTCCACCCTCATGCACTCAAAGCCTTAACAAGAAGTGGATCTCCGTCTCAGGATTGTCTGGTTGATTGACTTTGTTCAGATGTGCTGGAGTTGGCGCAAGCTGGTTCCCAGCTCATGTAGGATCCCAGAGACTGGAATGTTTAAGCTGAAGCACTTCAAACTACCAAGAAATTTTTAAAAATTTATTTAGCTTTTCCAGTGAAGTCTAATCTGAGGTACTTTGCAGGTGCTTAAGTACCATGACATGGGGTATTTTTAATGGCCAAAAGTATATATACTTGAAGAGCCTGAGTTTGTTCATAATGCTGTTTTATGATGTTATTTTTTTCCTTCAAGTTGAAACCTGAAGACTAAAATTCCCAAGGGAGATGCAAGAGGTGCAGCTCAGGGTTTCTCAGCCTGTTCCTGCGTGGCTCAGCCCAAACAGCTTCCCTCCCTGGATGGGAGGTGCAGGAGCTGGGAACTGCCTATGAGAAGGGCCATTTTTCTGGATAGTTCTTCAGTTGCTGCTGGAGAGTGTCTGGAGCTTGGGAGATCATGGCACTGTGCTTGATGAGAAGGACACTTTGTGGCTCTTCCTTCACTGACTGAATGAAAGGATTTCAGAGTAGCTGTAGTGTCACCTGAACAGAAGCTGTAGCAACATCACAAGTTCCCATTCACTGCAGGATCTTGTGCAGAATTTTCAGCCATTTGGAGTGGTTTTCTTAAAACTGTCAGACTGGAAATTGTCTTCTATGTTTTGTTATTCATGCTATAAAAATATTGTCACCTTCTCCAGGGTGGGCTGTTGTGTGATAACTGGATTAGCTTCCAGCCCAACACTCATCTGACAAAGTGTCAAGTGGGAGCAGGGCTAAATTTTCAAATAAGCGACCCAAAATGCATTTACAGGAAATGTCTTGAGAAAAAGGGAATTGGAGGACCCTGATTTTACTGTCCTAATGAAATATTTTTTCCCATGACACTGGACTGCAAATGGGATAGAGCCAGATTAGGTCAGGTCTCAAGAGCAGACGGTGTGTCCTTGTGGCCATTGCTGCTATGAGCACAGCTCACCCCAAAATGTCCCTCTGGAGTCAAAGGGGCTCCATAGATAAGGGTCCAGCTACACTGTATGTCAGCACAAGCCATTGGATGAAGTCTTTGCCCCGACTCTGGGCAACCACACTCCCCATGGTGGGGTTCATGCTGCCCGTGGTGCCTCCCCTGGCTGGGTTGGGGCAGCCCCAGTGGGTTGTGACCGGATGTGGCTGCTCTGTTGCTGTAGAGCAGCATTTCCATCACAGCTGCCTGGGCATCACCCTGCAGCACAAAAGGTTTCTCTGTGGACAGCTGACATCTTCCAAGATCAGTGGTGGGTTGAGGGATGTTACGAACACTCAGTGGCCTAATGGGCCACTGTGAAATGTAGAATAAGACAGAAACCATGTGAACCACATAGTGCCCAGCAGAGAGGTTCATGGAGACTTCCCTTGACTCCACCTTGCTAGCTTGAATGGCTCTTTGGTCTGATCTCCAGAGTGACTCTTATATTAAGGAGAAAAAGGTGATAGAGCTATTTCATGTAGAATGGGCTCTGGTCCTCTTTGTGATCTGCTCTTGTGCTGCCCACCAGTTTGGGAAGGACTTTAATTATATTCTTTTGGTTTCTCTCTGCCTTGCCTCATGTTTAAGGTGACAACATGTTTTTTTTCTCCAGCAAACCAGCTCTGATTTGTAACATTTGAAATGAAGCAGGTCTTTCCTCACAGCTGCTCAGCTCCTGTAGCAGTTCTTTTATAAAGGAGTGGAAAAAATACCTTGTGAAATTTAAAGGGGTTTTAAATTTTTTGCCTGGAAGCCAATTTTGAAACCTCATGAGAGAATGATTCTATTCTATGATTCTATTCTATGAAATGGTTTTCCATTTTACGCCTGAGCATTATTCAAAGTAATTACAAGAGTTGAATCTCACTTTAAAACCTGAATAAAGACCTTGCTACTGAGCAGACTCTTTCTGTTCTGATTATCCTGTGTTGCCCTTCGAGTAACAGCCTGCAAATTGTTATGACCTGTTGCTGAAACCTACAGATATTACTAGTGCCTTGTTGAACTCAAAGGTGAGGACCTGCTATACTGGCTGTTTCTGGGGTGCCTTGTGGTGCCAGGAGCCCTCTTGGAACAATGAGTCTTCCCCAGGAGCAGGACATAGTCCTACCAGTTTCTTACACCGAGGGATTTGCTTGAGCCTTGAAATGGAATAGGAAAGTTTACTAAAAGCTGTAGCTCCATTTCTTCCCTTGATGGAGATGAGGATGCTTCTCAGGAAAAAAAAAACAAACCAAAAACCAGATGGGCTGTCACAGGGGTTAGGACTGGCAGCTGAGAGGAAAAGTGAGGCTTAAGGAATATAAAATTATCTGTTCCCTTATTAGTGTGAGTTTTTAAAAAAGTAAAAGTGAGGCTAGCAATAAAATTGACATGGTCATGGTGTTGTGAGAGATGCTTTGTCTTTCAGGAGTGAATTCCAAGATTTAGTGCTTATCTCTGCAGCAGACTCAAACTGGAGATGAAGGGATAACTGTAGCAGCAGTTCCTGGCAGGAGCCCATGTGTCCCTGCATGGGAGTTGGGTCCTTCAGGGCAAGCCAGTGGGGTTTACTGGGAAATCAGTCAAGTAAGGTTTTGGATGAGCCTGTCTGGCTGCAGAATTCCTGCTTCTCTGGCAAACTGTCTATAACTTGGCATTTGCTGCTGAAGCTGTGCTGGCATTTAGATAGGTGCTTTATGTGCAGGGAGGTTGTGCTGGCATATAGATGCAGTAGGTGGTTACATGTGTAGAAGATAGAGGCTGTTCACCTGAATGTCGTGGTTCTCGTGCAGCAGATGGTAAAAGCTCTAACTAAAAGCAAGCATGTTTTCAACATGTTCTCACCTTATGTGCGTCTCATTGAGGAATCATAGAATCAGGTTTGTAAGGGACCTTAAAAGGGCATCTAGTCCAACCCCCCTGCAGCAGGCAGGGACATCCTACAGTAGATGAGGTTGCTCAGAGCCTCATCAAACCTGGCCTTGAATGCCCCCAGGGGTGGGGCCTCCACCACCTCTGGGCAATGTGGGCCAGTGTCTCACCACCAACATCTTCCTAATGTCTCTTCTAACCCTGGCCTGCTCTAGTACAATCCATTACTCCTGTCACTTCATGCTTGGACAAACAGTTCCTCCCCAGCTTTCCTTCAGGTGCTAGGAAGCCACTATGAAGTCTTCCCACAGACTTTTCTTCTTCAGGCTGAACAGCCCCAACACTCTCAACCTGTCCTCGTAGCAGAGCTGCTCCCACCCTCACATCATCCTTGTAACATCCTCTGGACCCTCTCCAACAGATCCATGTCCTGTTTGTACTGGGGGTTTCAGAGCTGGGTGCAGTAACTCCACATGGGGTCTTAAAAGAATAAAGGGGCAGAAACACCACTCTCTATCTGCTGGCCATGGCTCTTCTGATGCAGCTCACAATACACTTGGCTTCTTGGCTCCATGTGCACACCATTGGCTCATATCAGCATTTCATTCACCCCAAGTCCTTTTCCACAGGGCTGCTCTCTATCACTTCACCTCAGTCTGTAACGGTAATGAGGATTGGCCTGGCTCGAGTGCAGCACCCTGCACTTGTCCTTTTTGAACTTTCTGAACTCAAGTCTTTGCTTTCCCCCTGCAGCACTGTGGTTTCAGCAGCACCATGGGCTGAGGAATCAGGCTGACAGTATCTGTCTGCTGGAGCTGATAGGGCCCTCAGGAGATGATGTGCAAGGAGAGACCATGAGCTCCAGAGGAAGGAGTGTAGGGGCTCTGAGCTACCCTGCTACCTCAGCTCTGCTCTGCTGCTAGTGTCCCACACGGCATTGCTGCAGCTACCACATCCTGCTGTGCCACTTGTGCCTGAGTCCCATGGGAAGGGAAGGGGGACCTGGATGCCTCCTGATACCTACTTAAAAATCATCACCCTTCCCTGTTTCTTTTTTTCCTTGTGAATGGGCTTTTTGCTTTAAAGTCAATCTGAACACCCTCTGATTGCTGTGGTAGGGATGTGGGAGCTCTCTAGGGTGAGAGACAGGAGTCGGTGATGACTGCAGACCCTACAGTTTGGGCAGTCCCATTTGAAGATGCCATCTGTTTAAAGTACTAAGACTGCCCAGAGAGGCTGTGGACTCTCTCTGGAGACATTCAAAACCCACCTGGACACCTTCCTGTGTGACCTGGTCTAGGCGTTCCTGCTCTGGCAGGGGGATTGGACTAGATGATCTCTTGAGGTCCCTTCCAATCCCTGATATTCTGTGATTCTGTGAAGTGTGATGTGCCTGTGATCCCATGGGTACAGAGTGATGGTTCATTCTGGGACTCCCTGTCTGTTTTGTCACTGGTGGATGGAGCCTATGGAGCTGCCAAGGCAAAGGCATCCCTTTTATTTCTTTTGCTTGTTTGTTTTTTTATTTTTCTTGAAAACATTTGGTCAGAACATGAAATTGTGGATACTTCCTTGCACACACAGGGGGATGTGCTTTGGCTGTGTTGACACAGAAATGCAGAGTTTGCTTCTCTTCAGAGCTCCTCTGATTTGTGATGGATCCTCAAATGAGTCTGCTTGAATTCTGTAGAAATTGATGTGGTTTTCTTTTTTTTTTAATGTGGCAAAGCTGAAAAATTTGAATAAAATATGTACTCAGAAAAAAGTCCTGCTGTTTACCTTGTTATTAAAATTTTGTGTTTCCTTCCAGTGCTGCTCTTGCTGCATTGCCCTGCCAAGGCTGCTCTTGGCCTACCAAACCCCTCTTACTCTCATTTGGTTGGGCTTTTGGGGCAAGATTTTTAATGTTTTCATCTGCTTTGAAAACTCTTTGCAATTTTTCTGCTTAACTTGTTTCTCAATCATCTTCTGAAATCAAACATCAGAGCAAAATCCTTGACTTTGGAGCATTTCCTAAGTAGTCCAGCTCATCACAGAATCACAGAATCACAGAATGACCTGGGTTGGAAGGGACCTCAAGGATCATGTAATTCCAACCCCCCTGTCTAGCAGGGCCACCAAACAAACACATTTACTAGATCAGGTTGCCCAGGGCCCCGTCCAACCTGGCCTTGAACACCTCCAAGGACGGGGCATCCACAACCTCCCTCGGCAGCCTGTTCCAGGACCTAACCACTCTCCTAGTAAAGAACTTCCCCCTAACATCCAACCTAAATCTTCCCTCCTTCAACTTGCATCCATTTCCCCTAGTCCTGCTATTGTCAGCCCTTTCAAAGNTCGTGGCCCTCCTCTGGACCCTTTCCAAAATCTCTATGTCTTTTTTGTACTGAGGGCTCCACACCTGGACACAGTACTCCAGATGGGGCCTCACAAGAGCCGAGTAGAGAGGGACAATCACCTCCCTATCCCTGCTGACCACCCCTCGCCTGATGGAGCCCAGGATCCCATTTGCTTTCTGAGCTGTGAGAGCACACTGCTGGCTCATGTTAAGTCTCTCATCCATCAGGACCCCCAGGTCCTTCTCTGCCGAGCTGCTCTCAAGGACCACTCCTCCCAGCCTGTACAGGTGCCTGGGGTTCTTCCGGCCCAAGTGCATAACCTTGCACTTTGCTGCATTGAACCTCATTAGGTTCACCTGAGCCCAGCTTTCCAGCCTGTCGAGGTCCCTCTGAATGGCATCCCTGCCTTCCATCGTAAGGACTTACTGGAGGCTTCCCCCTTGGCATATAGGAACTTTGAAACAAGATGGGTTTTTAAAGATTACTTTGACCACCCAAACTGGGACTTCAGGTAGGAAAACAAACAGACAGATTTGTTACCAGCCTGTTCTTTTGGTTATGCCATGGAGGGGAATCTGCCAGCCCAGGTGTGCTCTTGGCAGTGGGATAGATCCTAACAAAACAAAGTGTGCTGTAACAGGGAAAGCCTGACATCCCTGGCCACTGCACTGCCTTTGAGGGCTAAGAAGAACTGTAGAGCCTCCGTGCCTTCCCACAGCTCCTGGAACACCATCAGTGGAGGGTGATGATCTCCAAGAAATGTCCTCATCCTTTGGAGTATCTCTGCCTGATGAGATGGGAATAGAGTCTCTCAGCCTTCCCCTACTGTCTGTGTGCACCCCTTGGGGGAAGAGGGAGAGCCCTGTCACTTGGACAGTGTGGCTTCTGTGCTGAGCTGGAATGTGGTGCCTGGCCTGCTGCCAGTGCAGGTCTCGTGCCTGTTGCCAGGATAGGGCATTTCTCTACAGATAATACCAAGGCCTTGATGTGAGTGGAAAGACAGCTCAATTAAGTTAGATGACTGTAGAATTTAAGGGAGAGGGTAATTTTTATTACAGATTCAGCTTATCTGCTTCACGGGGACATCATTAATGCCAAATGCAAAGGAAGCAGGGGCTGGTGATGAGGTGGCTGCACAGTGGCACCGCTTGGCTTAATCCAGCAATGCTGCTTTGGCATAAAAGAGCATTTCAGGTGAATCCTGACCTGCCCTTTCTATTTTATAGCACTGTGATCACAATGAAAAACTTTCTGCCGTGCTGCTGTTGATGAATCTTTAATAGAACTGTGCCTAGTAAAGCAGAAACCTTTTCAGATTTGGTCTGTGCTTTGTAAGATGGGGCTGTCAGATGCTGGCAGATGGAGCCTCATGGCACTCAGAAGTCTGAACAGGTAACTGGCAAGAAGTGGCCTTATGGTGCAACTGCCTCTCTTTATAATAGTTCAGTATTTTATGACACACCACAACTGGGTTTTTTTTCCTCTTTTCTTTTAACCCCCAGGTTTAGCCACTGGTCCCCTGGCTACACCCTTGTTTCAGGGAGTTGCAGAGAAAGAATTCTCTCTTCAACCTCTTTTTCTTCAGCTGAACATCCCCAACTTCCTCAGCTGCTCCTCACAAGACTTGTGCTCCAGACCCCTCATCACCTCCTTTTTCCTTCTCTGCACACAAATCAGCCTCTCAAGGGCTGAACCCAGGACTCAAAGTGGGGCCTCACCAGTGCCCAGTACAGGAGAATTTCTTGACATGTTGCCTTGTGTTGCTTGTGTGAAAGCTTCTAAAATGCACTGTATGTGCACTGAAGCACTGAAATGTTATTCCATAAAGGAGAACACCATTCCTCTTCCCATTTGTGTGGGAAGTTTATTTGGAGGCACATAGTGTCCTCTGGGGTAGTTCCCCTGAGATAAAACCTGCATCTGAACATCCTGGTGGTGACACGATAACTTCAGAACACGAGAACTTCAGTTTAAGGGGACTGCATTTGTGTCTATTTAAGCATATTTCCAACTAGAAAGAAAATAAGCAGTTTACAGCTGCTATCAGCTGGGGTCTCAGGGGCCAGATGTTTCCGGCCTTAACTTAATTGGTATTATATCTTTGCTGCCCTTCTGCAGTTTCCTTTCTAGGACATTGATTGGGGCAACTTCTGCTCTGCTCCATCATATCCCTGCAGACAGCAAAGCAAAGCTTTTGGGAGTCTTCATAAGCTCTTGGTTTATTAATTTTTAATTTCTTAATCAACATGTAAGTATTGTGAATTTGGCCACACGATGGGAGGGTCCATCTCTCACATCTGTTGATGTACATAACCTGAAAATAATTTCTTTAAAAGCTAAATACTGCCATTCAGGAACAACAAGAAAATGTATCGGAACTGGAAACATGAGAGAGTTAACTGGGAGGAATACAAACAGGTTGTCCAAGTAACAAGGGAAAAGATAAGGAAAGCTAAAGCGGAGGTGGAATTAAAGCTGGCCAGGGACATAAAGGGTAACAAGAAAAACTTTTACAAATATGTCAATGAAAAGAGGAAGACTAGGGAAAATGTGGGCCCTTTCCATAAAGAAACTGGAGAGCTGGTCACAGGGGATTTAGAGAAGGCGGAGGTACTCAACAACTTCTTCGCCTCATTCTTCACTGGTACGGCCTCCGATTCCACAACTGAAGTCTTGAAGAATGTGGCCATATACCAGGGGAAGCAAGATCCACCCACTGTGTGTGAAGAGCAGGTTCGTGAACACCTGAGAAACTTGGAGGTGCACAAGTCCATGGGACCCGATGAGATCCACCCACGGGTCCTTAGAGAACTGGCAGATGAAGTTG
>VZTY01023259.1:195999-220401 GCA_013400935.1 Turnix velox | reverse complement strand
GAGGGGGATAGATTTAGACTAGACATAAGAAAGAAATTCTTTACAGTGAGGATGGTGAAACACTGGAACAGGTTGCCCAGAGAGGTTGTGGATGCCCCATCTCTGGAGGTGTTCAAGACCAGGCTGGACAAGGCACTGGGCAGCCTGGTCTAGTGGGAGGTGTCCCTGCCTATGGCAGGGGGGTTGGAACTCGATGATCTTTAAGGTCCCTTCCAACCCAAACTATTCTATGATTCTATAACATGGCCTTTTCTGTGTGCTAATGACTCAGCAGGAGCAGAGGCTGCTTCATTTTAATATCAGTGCTTCTTTATGCCATATCCTGCCTCTGATCTGGTAGGGCTGTAATAATTTATTTTCAGGGGGTGCTGCGTTACCAATGATGAGTTACATGCGTTCACACTGCCTGACAGTATGCAAATCCATTTTCAGTTGAAACAGTTATCCTGTGATTTGACAAAATTGCACTGAAGTATAAGGACAAGCTTTTCACATTGTTTTGAGTTTGGTTTTTCATTGAGTCATAGAATTAGCTGAGTTGGAAGGGACCTTCAAAGGACACCTAGTCCAACCCCCTGCAGTGAACAGGGACATTCTGCGCTAGATCTGGATGCTCAGAGCCTCATCAAGACTGGCCTTGAATGTCTCCAGGGATGGGGCCCCTGTCACCTCTCTGGGCAACCTGAGCCAGAGTCTCACCACCCTCTTTTTTTTATGACAAACTATTAAATTGCAAAAATAAAAGAACATCCAGGTGACCTTGGCTCAAGAGAGTGAGTGCAGAGCCCTCATACCCTCAGTACAGGGCATAGGACTGGGTCTACCACCTCCAGTACAGCCCAGCTGTTACGGCCTGATGCAAACTGGTAGAAAATAAGTCAAAACATTCCCTAAAAGAAACACAAATGAGTGCCCCAAACCTTTTGAATGATAGTTGAGGGACAAAAAGTAACTTGGACTGCACTTCCTAGCTCAGCCCATTTGATGGAAGGCTCAGCCCCAGCAGTGACCTGGTTTAGGAGACAAATATTAGGAGACAGCCATTTTCAGTAAACAGAGTTGTTGTCACCTGCTCAAGGAAGTAAGGCCATGCCTAGGCAGGCCACATCACTGAGGGGACTGGTGAAAAGATCCAGAGCCATGTGTGGTTCTTGCTCTGCTCAGCAGCTTATGAAACAGGAGGGAAGGGGTGACCTGACATGAACCGCTCCTGGAGTCAGGTCTGAAATGTCTGTTCACTTCATTACTGATGACCTACTTGTAAGTGGGATGTTTGTCTACAATCTAGAAATCCAGAGAAGCACAGCAAACCAAGCAAACACTTAAACTCACACATTTGTTTGCTGCCCTGTGGAGACATTAAATAAGCAGACAACTGAAAAGAGTAGTGATCACGATTCAATTATTTATACTTGAAATCAAGTTGCAGATGCAAGGATTCAGACTTGAAACACAGATTGTGTGTCTCAGAATGTTTTGCAGATCTTAATCACATGAAAAGACAAGGTAATAAACCAGCATCCTTTTTATTCAAAAAAACACACTAATTTGTAAGTGGAACTGCTGCTGCCTGGGGCAGAACNGAAGGATTCAGACTTGAAACACAGATTGTGTGTCTCAGAATGTTTTGCAGATCTTAATCACATGAAAAGACAAGGTAATAAACCAGCATCCTTTTTATTCAAAAAAACACACTAATTTGTAAGTGGAACTGCTGCTGCCTGGGGCAGAACTGTGGGCAGGCTTTCACATCAGGGTATTTTGTGTTTAGAAGCAAAAGAGGAGAGCATTGTCTCTTAAGTGTGTGCTGCCATGCCTCAGTAGCTCAGGAGGCAGAAAGATTCATGGCTGTAGTTCTGAGCCGAGCTCCAGCAGAAATCAAGTGACTCACCTCCATAACATAAAGCTCCATATTCAGCTGCTGGGAGATGGGATGCACAAAACTTGGTAGATTGTTGGCCAACAGCGTATAGCAGTAACAATGCTCTAAGAACAGCTGTTGCAATTTGCAGGAGAAACCTAAAGTAACAGCTAGTTTGTTCGAGTGACCTGAAAAGATACGGTCCAATGAGGGGAATAAATGGTAAAAGACCTGGTATATCTGTACTGCAGCCTCCTGGAAAAAGTAGATACAAACCTGGCAGTGAAAAATAGCTAATATTCATACCTGAGGTAAAAAGTAACTTACCTTTGGACACATAATGCTTGCAGGACAACACAAAGCAACTACTTCAGGGGTGGAGGTGAGGAACAGCCTCCCATACAAAAGAGAGGCAGATACCTCCAGAGCTTCCCCAGACCAAGGAGATGCACCAACAGGCACATACTCCAGTAAGTGAACAGGTGAGAGGTAACACATGTGGTACAATTAAGAATCTTAGGGAAATTACTGCCTCATATTGCTTGGGAGGGCTCTTGCCTAACTGTATGCTCCAAAAGAAAAAGTTTTTTAAGGTTTTTCTGCACTGCTCTCTGGCCAGTCAATTGACCACCACAGCTCCAACAATGCCACAGCAAAAGTGTGTAGGAACAGTCCTTCAATAGTTTGCTGGTTGGCAAATAATAAATATTGAAAATTGTCCCAAGCACCTCAGTCAGAATTTGCTCTGATCACGGCTTGAATTAGTACAGGAAGCACAATTCAATCCATCACTTGTTAGATACTTGTTAAATACCTGCTAAGGTTGGAAATGAAGCAATAAAAGACGACCTAAAAAAATACAAAAGTATGTCTATTTCATTACAAATCCCACCAGTTTCTGATTTGTTTTTTGTTAGTAATTCCTAGAGAACATGTAAATGAGACCTGGTACATCAATGGGCCTTGAGACACAACTACAGAGTGACATGCTTAATAAATATTGGCAGTGAGATGAGACACGTGGAGTCAAACTTTGATTCATATGTGCAAAGAAGCATTTAAAAATCAACAGTAATGAAATGTACTGGTACAGATCTGTTTACAAGTCAGCACACTCTAGAAAAATAGCATTTTCTGATTGCGGATGGGATGCTCCTGAAAATATATGACTGAAATGTTTTGTTTGTAGGAATGTTTATAACCTACAGAATTGCTAGTAACAGAGTACTTAGTGTCAGTCCCTGAACCAGCAGGTAAGAATTCCAGAAGATATTTGTATCTCTCTATATATATTAAAAAATAAAAATTAAAAAAATAGCGAAGCTTTTAGCCATAAACTCCTAACAGTAACAATCAATCCTGGGAAGAGAAAAATTATGTTATAAAGGGATAAACTTCTTTCAATTTGCTGCTGGAATGGTTGGCAGGTGCTTGGCACCAGTTCTGCAGGTGAAGTTCACCCAGTATCCTCAAGTTTTCCAGTTGGTCCTAGAAAAGGTAGCTCTTCTAAGGGGGCTTCCAGAAATACACACAATGCCCAGAACATGGCATGTAGCAGTTAATGGTGAGAGGCTACCAGCAAGGGGGTTATCTGTTTGTCCAGGCACAGAGGAGAACACATTGAATATGTTCCAGAGATGAAGGAAGAGGACAAATGATGGCCTGAGAGCAAAACCGGAGGGAAGCTTCTTTTTGTCTCACCCCTGCCTGTACTTGTTGGAGTGGGGAAAGCAGCACAGGAGACAGGGCTGTGTCAGCAACAAGGTGAGCAGCCACCATGGAGGACAACCGGTGAGAGGCAAATTGACTCTGACAGAACTGAAGCCTGTTGCTTCTCCCCAAACTGCCACACAACCAGAAGGCATGAAAAAAGGGGAGTCCTGGGAAGCACCACTTTTAAAACGACCTGCTTCTCTGAAAAATAATGAGTTTCTGCAGAAACTGAAATTACATCTTCCAGAAGAACAAAGTCCTTTAGGTCAAAAATCAACCTTCCCCCACATACTGAACATTTAAAATATTAACACATTGGAAAATCTGTGGTGCATGAAAGTCTTGGTTGTTGGAAACTTGAGAAAGCTTCTCTCTGCGTCCAGCCTCTTTGCATTGTTCCTTTTCCCCCACTGTCCAAGTCTCATTGGCTTAAGTGCTTACGGCGTCTACAGAAGAACTAACGCTTCAGGTTTCTGAAATCCAAACCAAAGACACTGAGATGTTAGGAGAACAGAAATGACATTAAATGACAATTGATCATGACGAAGGATTAAGTTTTCTTTGGGAAGGCATGCATAAGGTGAAGCCAGAAAATGGTGAACACTGACTGCTCTTGGGGTTTTGAGATTGTGGCAGTCTCAACAGATGTAGAGGCTATGACCAGCAAACACAATAAAAACATCTTGTTTCACTGAGAGAATTCTGCAAGTTTTGGTTAAAGCAGATAATTCCACCTGTGCCCTGAAATTTGTGTTCTGATTAGGGATTTAAATGCCTTGTACCCTCTTTTTCACGGATAGGGGGTTTCACCTAGAAGTCAACTCAAACCAGTGATGTTAGATGTACGGGCTTATGGGCTGCCTGTGCAGTAGCCAGTGACTCAATGCTTGCCAGGAAACTCATGCAATTTCTTCTGGTGTCCTGAATATGGTTTGTGAGTTGGAAAATCAAGAGCCAGAGCAGTGCTGGAACACAGACTCAGCAACGCTATTTTAAAGGCAGATGAAGGACTACCCTGCTTCTTGTTCTAAAAGCCTGCAATTTAGGTTTATCTCCTCCCAAACTGTTGATCTCAGAAAGCTGTGATGTGAGAAAGATGCTAATTTTGATTGTCCCAATTCCTACATTCATCCTTCTATATAAGTAAAGAGCAAACTATAGAATGCAGGTGGAGCAAACCGTAATTGTCTAAATGACCACATGGATCAAGCGGGGAAATCCTGCATGTGATTCCAGGCTGAATCTCCCAGCAAACAAAAGCCCCACAGCACTGCAGAACAACAAAATGAACTGAAGGACTCCAATGATGTCTAATATTACATGTTGGAATTAATAACCGTAGTTACTGGCACAAAGACTTATTCTTCAGTGCTCACAACAGACTGGGTTCAGAATATTGCAACCCTTTCTTTAAAAAAGAAGACATTTGGGAAAGCAAACTAATATTATTTCCTTTCTTGGCTAACCCAGTGATGAGGAAAAGGAGTGGCTGGGCCAGAATGACAATCTTCACACTTCCTATGGGTGACACACACAAGGGCCCCTGACCAAGTGAGACACTGCCATCAACTTTTGAACTCTGAATTTATGAGTACAGTGTGATAACTTAGCAGCTTCTTGGAGCTTCTGCTTTTGCAGCAGTGTGAAGTGAAGCCCTCTCCCTGCACGGCTGGAGCTGAGCAGAAGAACTTGTGCATGACCAAGTGTGGGCTGTGCTGTGCCCCCCCAGCCTCACAGTGCACAAAACCACACTCACCTCCCGCTCACTGTCTGGATGCTGACTCAGCAACTGGCTTCTGCACTCCAAAGGCAGTGATGAAAATGTTCACAACCACTATAATGAAGACCAGGCCAGTGGCAAGGTTGTTGAGGAAATCCAGTTTAGCATGTTTTGCAGGGTTATTAAGGTCATATTTTACTTTAAAGAGAAGGGGTAAAAAAAAGATTTAGTTACATGTCTATTTCAAAATGCAAAGTAAAAGTCTTCACAACTCATGTAGTTAAAGAATTTCTCCAACACTGAGCTATCTGCATCAATCCTACTTAAAAGGGAAGGAAAATTCTGCAGTGTCAGTAGAAGTGATAAGGGAAGCTGCCAGTAATTAGTATCTAATCTCTGTGGATGCAGATGGGAAGTAATGGACACACAAAAATTACTAGGGACTTTCTGAGTGATTAATCTCTTGAAATCCAGTTTTGTTGCAGACCTCATAAGCATTTAAAAATTATTTCAACCTTGAATACATGAAGGTTGAATCCTTGATGAGATGGAATAGAGGTAAATTTCCTACAGTTATAATCCTGCTGGTTCTTTGCAAACACTTCAAGCTCTTTAACAATATTTGGGTTTTTTTTGAACTTGTGCCAATTCCCAGTTGTATTCTTTGCTTTTCTACTAATCTAATTCTTTCAAAAAAGAAGGGCCTTATATTTGTTAAAGAGAGGAAGGTCTTTAAGCAGTGTAGCCATAGTCCTTTTACAGACAGCATCAGCTGTGCAAACAGTGTCCTTTGGTTGAGCTGCTTGTGGGAGTGAGGGAGGAGCACATGGGAGAGTGAGCAAACTTTGATTCTAGGCTTTGTCAAAACATACAAATGAGTTACACTGGACTGATAATAGACTTGATGAAGAAGTAAAGCATGTAGCAAGAAGGGTAGCAACAAGTCTGGAGACATAGACTCACAGAATGTGTTGGGTTGGAAGGAATATTCCAAGACCAACCCCTTCAGTGAGCAGGGACATCCTGCACTGGATCAGGTTACTCAGAGACTCATCAAGATTGGCCTTGAATGTCTCCAGGGATGGGGGCACCATCACCTCTGGGCAATGGACTGGTATCTCACCCCCCTCACAGGAAATACTTTCTTCTCATGTCTCATCTAACCTTGCCCTGCTCTAGTTTCAAGCCATTGCCCCTTGTCCTATCACTCCATGTCTCGGCAAACAGTCCCTTTCCAGCTTTCCTGTAACCCTTTCAGGTACTGGGAAGCTGCTGTGAGGTCTCCCCACAGCCTTCTCTTCTCCAGGCTGAACAGCTCAGACTCTCTCAGCTTGTCCTCATAGCAGAGCTGTTCCTGCCCTCACATCATCCCCGTGACCTCCTCTGGACCCTTCTCCAACAGGTCCATGTGCTGCTCGTACTGAGGATGTCTGCAAGTGTGTACTGCTGGCTCATGACCAGCATTTTATCCATCAGTACCCCCAAGTCCTTTTCCACAGAGCTGTTCCCTATCACATTGCCTCCCAGTCTATATTTTAGTCTTTCAACGTTCCACTTTCTAGCACAATTGGGAAAAAACTTTCTGTTCAAGGAGACAGTTCCTACAAATCCAGGAAGTATAATCCTTGTAATATTGATACCAACTGATGTAGCCTTCTTCTGTCTTACAAAAGATACAGAAGACAGACTGCAGCTATCTGTGTTTGGTAGAGTTGGTTCAAGCATAAAATCCACATCCTACCTCAGAGGAGATTGCACAGAGTGATCGGAAAAAGCAACCTGATAGTACTGGAGGTTGTGAGAAGAGACTCAAGGTAATATCACAAAACACATATTTGTCTCTTGGTTGAAGGCATCTCCCTGTGGTTGTTTTGGTTAAGCAGGCTTTGAGGCTGTAAACAAGTTCCTCATATTTGTGGGGCACTAATTTCTCAGTATATTCTGAGAAATTACTTTCAAATGTTTGTTTCTGCCAGATGTTGACAAAACAGCTTCTGCCAGTGTAATTTTTTTCTGTTGCTTGTTGAAGCTGTAAGGTGGAAGTAGAGGCAAACAAACGTGAAGTATTACAAGCCAGGTTCACTCTGCATCCCAAATTAGGAAGTCTACTGCTGTTTCCACAGTGAGCAGCTCTGTGGAAAAGGACTTGTGGGTCCTGATGGATAAAAAGCTGGCCATGAGCCAGCAGTGCACACTTGCAACCATCTGTATCCTGCATCAGAAGAGCCATAGCCAGCAGGTAGAGAAAAGTGATTCTTCCCTTTTACTTTGCTCTTGTGAGACCCCACCTGGAGTTACTGCATCCATCTCTAAACCCTCAGTACAAGCAGGGCATGGACCCGTTGGAGAGGGTCCAGAAGTCATGAGGATGATGCGAGGGCAGGACCAGCTCTGCTATGAGGACAGGCTGAGAGAGTTTGAGCTGTTCAGCCTGGAAAAGAGTAGGCTGTGGGGAGACCTCACAGTGGCCTCTCAGTACCTGAAGGGGTTACAGGAAAGCTGGAGAAGGGCTGCTTGCCAGGGCATGGAAGGGTAGAACAAAGGTGACAGTTTTAAACTGAAAGAGGGGAGACTATGGAAAGAAATTTGCTGCTCTTAAGGGGGGTGAGCCCTCGGCTCAGGTTGCCTTTGAAGCTGTGGCTCCCCCATCCCTGGAGAGGTTCAGGCCACGTTGGACAGGGCTTGGGACAACCTGGGCTAGTGCAAAGTGTCCCTGCCCAGGGCAGGGGGTTGGAAACTAACTATAACAAGCACATTTCTACTCTTTCCAGCCTAGAAACTTAGGATGCTTGGAAAATTTCCTAAATGTGAAACTAAGGGGTGAGTTTTTTTGATTACTGTCAAGCCTTTAGTATCAAGTCTTTAATTTGTGTGCAGAAGCTGAAAACAGTACACCACACCAACATGAATGTGAACATGTCAATTTTCACTTCTGTTTTAAAGTTATGTGTTCAGAAATATATTCTTACAGTATTACTTATGTTGTGACTGATATGGAACAAATACACTCAGTTATAAAATTAAGTCTTGCTAGTAACAGTATTATGAAACCTGTCAGGCTGCATGACCTGGCCTGGCTTATTAATGTTTTCTCTACAGTATTTCATAATTTTCCTTCCTCCTCAGACCTTCTGAAAAGAAAAAACACATATGCTCTGGGCAAATGAGTATGAGGAAGTTGATCAAAACTGAAGATTCTGCATAAAGCCACCTTTACTTCTCCTGCTGCAGGATTTCTATGGTCTTATGAGAAAATTTTAATCAATCCTGAGGTAAAGACTTTCAAATATAACAGCTTTTTGAAAGTAAATGAAGTCTACATATCATCTTACCAATATCAATCTGCAAGGAAAATATGTATAAAGGGTTCTCATTGCTACATACCAAGAAATATCAGGAGCACTCCCACCATGACCTGCAGCGTAAGCGACAGGCTGATAAGAACAATAAGTGGGATGTAGAAGGAAAAAGAAGGTCCTTGCTCCATCACTGCTTTCAGCTGGGAGGCATTGGCCATCAGCAGGGCTATGTCCAACATGCTCTCGGCCGCACTCTTCTTGTTGGCGTAGTGGTTGATATTCATGGGTCCATTACTCTGAAACCACTGGGATGTTTGGCGCTGGAATTGAGAGAGGGGGGAAAAAAAGGTTATTCCCAGCTCTTTCAATTGCTACAGTAGGCAAGAGATGACTTGGCCCATCGATTGGTTTCTGCAATCATAACACTGGAGTGACAGCTATATGGAAAGCATCAGCAAAACATTTTCACTGGTTCCACTGCCCTCCCTCTGGTTAGAGGGCAGTGAATAGTGTCTGCACTGGATTCAGGCAGACACTTTTTTTCCAGTCTGTAGGATCAGTCTGAACAGTGTTTTTTCCTGCCCTGAGAAAAGATTAAGAAATAAGAAAAATACACACTGAGAAAAGTTGTGAAGGAACAAACAGTGTAAAACAAATAATGACTTGCTGCAACTAATTTACCTGAATGAAAAAAAATTCACTACTCATACATCTGCCTATTTCTTTAATTACCTATGAATCTTATTTTGAGGATTTCTGTGGAAGTTGGCCCATGTATCAGCTTTGCTAGACCTCTTGCCCTGCTGCTTCTCACTCTGCCATGCCACTGCCCTGCTCAATCCATACACAGAGAACTATTTTTCCATTTAATTATCATATGATCTGTGGTTGCAAAGCACTATCCAACTACAAGGAAAATATTTCTTTCCATGTTCACATCAGCACTCATGGGTTTGATTTTTTTTCTTTCAAAAAGAACTCCTAAAACCAAACAGGAAAATGAAAACCAACTGCCAAGCAAAAGAAGAGCCGTTAGCCTGGCAGGATGAATAAAACCAGTGTCCCCCGATGATGGAACGTATGACCCAACTGGGAGTCTGACAGCTCTCCTCACAGGGCTGCCTATTTCTCCACAGATCAGGTAGCCAGGCTGGGCTCAGATGCCCAACTCTGCAATGAAGAGTGGGCCACTCCCTTTCATGCAGTCTCCAAACAGGTCAGAAATGTCCTTCTTGCTATTTTTACTTCTAGACTTTATTTTTCAAAAATAATACACGAAGATACTAAGACTAAACTCATCCTAGTTGACTTCTTTAAATTTGCTTCTTAGAGACCTGTTTACTGCATGAACATGATCCCACTTGCCAGAAAACACTGTGAGGAAAGTCTAAGTGTCCAGGTTAGTTTAAATGCAGGAAAAGTGTCCTCTAATTACTCTCTTTAGCAGGGCTAATAACTATCAAATTTGCCACTATCCATACTTAAACATGCCCTTTTAGCCAGGACAGATAGTGATGCAAACAGCAAACACATTGCCAGTTCTTTCAGGCCATTCAGATACAAAACTTGACCTATTTTCACCAGACATATTGCAATCAACCACAATATAAGTATTTTACTGAGAAAGAAATGTCACAGGGCAGCAGCAGAGTTTCTCTCTTGCAAAGAGAAGGAAGCTGTGTGACCATCACCCATACAAATGGCTTTTTCAGAGACTAAGCTCTTGGGATGAAAATGGCTCTGAGATGGACACTGACTTCACTTGGGAAGAACTTGATTTTCATTAGGTTTTGCCTACATGCCGCAGTGGGGCACAGTGACATTTGTCACCTTTACTCTCCTCAAGGAAAGCTCCCCCTTCCCACTTTCCTGCTCCATCAAAACCACTATAGCATTTAGATGCTTCAGAAAAAAAATCCTGCAATTCTAACACAGCATCTACCAAAAACACTAAAGCAGATGCAGATACGGAAAACAACATGGAACTCAGGAGAAAACCCCAGACTAATGACATTTTTCACTTATTAAACAGTAAAAAGCCAAACACACACATCCATCTCTCAGTTACCTACTGCTGGCTGTGAGAGATGATAAGGAACAACATCCATAATGGAATTCAGTTTGGGAAGAAATTTAAAAGAAACTCTTCTCAGGAGATGGCAGAAATAATACAATCTGTTTTGTCACATGTTCATAATAGAGGAAGGTTTTTTCTTGCATCTAGCAGCTAATTAACTCCTTTCTGACAAAAACGCTGACTTTGAAATATCTATTAGGCCTACAAGGCTGCAGCATTGAACACCAATACACTCACTCAGGGAGCTGCGATTCATGACTATCAGTCTCTTAATCCTGAAAAAAAGCCCAAAAGCTTGTCCAACTTGATTTCACTGATTTTTTCCAAAATGCTACCCGAGAACATACCAGAAGACAGGGAATGAATCTGGAAAACTTGGATTCCAGAGAAGATGAAGCAGGTTTGACATGACAGCCATCTGTCATCCACAGAGAGAAAGTGAGGCTACCCTGCACTTGTATTTGAAAGCTGGCCATGTCAGCTTCTGTGTCTCTGGTCTAGGAACACAGGGAGGGGTGAAGTAATTTGAATTCTGAATGCAGGTTTTTCAGATACTTTCCTTTGTCTTCTGGTATTTTCTCAGGTAGTTTATTCAGCTTCTTAAATGTCTTCCACCACACAGACATTTCACTAAATAGATGCTTTAAGAAAATATATTTTAAAAGCCAAAATTAAAGTCCCCACAAGAAACTGTATAAGACTCTTAAATTTCCAAGTTAAGACTCAGATCTGTTTGGGAAGCTGAATTTACTGCTCCTGTATTGAAGTTAGCACAAGACCTGTCACTGCTCTTAAATCCAGTATGCTGCAATTAGCCGGGTGAACCTCCCATTTCCAAGTGAACACTTGGAACAAGAAATGGCAAAGTCTGAGCCATTTCATGTCTTTTTGCAGCTTGTAATTGCAGTTCTCAATATCAGCTGGGACTGCAGGGGCCAGAGCATAACATGTCTGGCACATCAGGCCAAGAGCTGTATCTGGATCCTGAGAACATGCAGATTTCAGCACTGGTGCAGTATTAGCACAAGCCACTCTCATAGTGTAGTGTGGCTTTCCATCATGTGGTAGAACACCTTGACTAAACACAGGAGACTCACAGTTTGGGGAGAGGGGTAGGGAGAATGGCAAATGGGGAAACTACACTGATTATTATCTGTAAGTTTCAAGCAATTTGTGCTTCTCATGAATAGTATTTTCCCTCAGAGGGTTCCTTCCCTTCGAGGACATTTACTCTGACAGTTTTCCATTAATTGGCTTTCTCTAATACTTCTTCTACTAGAGAACACAGCTACTGCCATTCTAGGGCAGCTTTTGGACACTTAATAACCAAATCATTGTGATTCAAAACAAGATGGGATAAGCTTGATGGTCAATATGACCTCTGGGTCTGTAACATTACAGAGCAAACTTCCTTAAACTCTTATGCTTAGAAAAAGTCTTAATTTTAGACTAACAGAAACATGCTGTGTAATAACGAGGCTGTGGGACCAGAAGGTTGAGTCACTCTGACCTCACAGCATCTGTGTTTTGCAACTGCTTTTATAATCAAAACTGTTAAAAAGATGCTAGAAAATTATTTTATTTAAAAAGCTATTTTGTTATATTCTTTAAGTATACATTATTAAGAAAACACCAAATGGTAACTTTCTCCAGAACTTTTAGTGGCCATTTCATGGTTAGGAAAAATTCTAGTTCTATTAAAAAAGGATCACACATAAAAGGAATAATGCAGGAGTAAATGATAAGCAAATTTCAAAACTTTACTCTTTTTTTTTCCTAAGATCAAACCTACCATTACAAAATTGAACTAGTAATTTTATACATTTATTTCTCAATTCTCATTATTTCTGTCCACACCTCCACCTCTTATATACTGACAATGTAATGGGCCACATGAGCTACACTGCAATCAGACTGTCTCAGAAAAATAGACAAAGTATTCTGCAAAGAAATATTCTTCCAGTAAAAACATTTTAAGTTCTATCAGTTATGTAAAGGATGATTAGCTCTTTACACACCTCCTCAGAAGACATTACTTCTTTATCCCAAATAAAACATGAGATCACACATTCAGCTCAGCATTGACTCAGAGAGGAAACCCCCGACATCTGGACCAAATCACCAGTTATGTATCCTGTAGAAATTTCATATGGAAAAGGGGAGAAAATTCATCCCTATATATATATGTATATATCAGTGGAACACTAATCAGCTTGTGAGACTTCTGCAGTCACATCTTGAAACAGTACAGTTGTAGGCAAATAAAGGGACCAAAAAACCCAAAAAACCTCAGCCTGTGTTTGTATTTCATAGATAACATCCTCGAAACTTTGCACTTAGGAAGAGCCACCTTCTATATGGAAAGGCAGAAAATGCAAGGAAAAAAAGTAGTAACCATACCAAGAGCTAAAAAGTAGGAATGAAAGAAATGGAAAAGTACAAGTCATAGATTGTTTGGGCTACAAGTGACCTCAAAGACCATTCAATGCCACAACCTGCCCAGGGCAGAGATATCAGCCCAGGTTGCTCTAAGCCTCATCGAATCTGGCCTTGAACCCTTCCAGGGATTGGGCAGGAACAGGTTCATTGGGCATAAGTTTTTAAGACAAGATTACATGTCACACAGCAGCATTTAGACAATGAAAGGAGAGCTGCTGCCTCAGGATGATGAGAGTCATGTACAACAGAAACACTTGGGAGCACTATTATGTAGCTTTGTGGTTTGAAGGAAATTCCAAACCTGCAACCCCAAAACCTATGTCCCCTCATAGGGCCTTCAGCACCTGCAGGTAGGAAAAAGGAAACTGCAGGAGATTTTCTTGAGCTGGTGTAAAGTCAGGCTTTTCTCACAGGTGTCACTGGGCAGGAGAACAGCCCATGTTCTACACAGCAGTTACACTGCCTCAGTCTCAGTATGCTCAAACCACCTCCAGGCCTTGAATCCCTCCAGAGATGGGGCAGCCACAGCTTCTCTGGGCAGCCTGGACCAGTGTCTCACCACCCTTATGGGGAAGAACTTCTTCCCAATGTCCCTTATAACCCTGCCCTGCTCTAGTTTCAAACCATTGCCCCTTGTCCTATCACTCCATGCCCTGACAAACAGTCCCTCCCCGCCTTTCCTGTAGCCCCTTCAGGTACTGGAAGACTGCCGTAAGGTCTTCCCACAGCTTTCTTTAGGTTGAATGGCCCCAGCTCTCTCAGCCTGTCCCTGTAGCAGAGAGGCTCTGGCCCCTTTCCAAATGAGCATTTCCTGTTAATTTGGAAACATTAAGCTAGATTTTACAACCTGGTGAATAGAGACTCTTTCAATATGCACAATAAATCAGGAATCAAATACAGGAAGATGGAAAAACAGTCACTATCGGTATTTGTATGAACAGATCCTTTGCAGGAGCTGCCAGACACTTCTGCCCAAATGTAATTATCCCTGTGAGTCAGTGAGGCATGCTGGGCCAACCCCACAGTAGAATAAATGGATTTCTTACTTCCACAAGCTCAGCATCTGCTAAAAAAATTATACAAATTAGTGACTGAGTTAAAATAAACCATATTAAATCATTGTGTAACCACTCACTCAGAATTCCAGTGGCCTTAGCTAGTCTTTGTAATTTGTGTGCTTGTCTGATGCTTTGAAGGTAAGACAACTCTCTCCACGCTCCCACCAGCTCTCCTCAGAAGCACTGAGTAGTTACTGTTCTGCTGGAGATGGGCGAGAGGGAATCCACTGTGAGAAAGTAGACAATTGCCTGGCTAGTAAGCACATCAGAGTGGTCCAAGCTGCCATCCCCGAGAGCCTTCCTAAAAGCAGATGCTCAACAAAATTTTCCCTCCACTACTGAGGATTTGGGTTTAGCTGGCTATTGAGGTGGGACACTCTTGTTTATGTGAAGTCAAAAGTTTTTCCAGGTATATCTTGTTCATAGAAAGAAATCTCTCATCTGCTTTCCTTCACCTACATTTAATTTTTGTGGTGAGAAAAATGGAAAAAAGTGTCAGTAAAATTTTTAAGGTTCTACTGTAGACTATAACAGTACTTGTGTTGCTTATTTATAAGGCTCTTATCTAGAGCTGGAATTTCCTGTGGGAAAGGTGTAACAAAATGATAGCTGCTTGCAGCTGAAGATGAAGTAAAACAGGAAAGTTGCAGAAAAAGTCTCAAAACAGACCAAGTAAAAAAAAAAAAAAACGACCACTACTCACGATGCAATCGCAGCTTTTTGTTAACGAAAAGAGAACTGCTAAGAAGTCACTGACTTAATGGAAATTCCTTCAGACCCCAAGTCTAATGTGCATATCCCACAGCCCAGTCTTGATTATCTTCTGGTACCTTCCAGGATTTCTTAAAGCTGGGGGTTTTTTTCTTGTTGCAATATTCCTGACCACAAGGGTCTATCAGGGAGGTGGGTGTAGAAAGGTCTGAGACACAACCAACCCAGTCTGTCCAGAACCAGTGACGTAGCAGGTGGTACGAAACAGACTCAGGCTGGAATAAGAGCTGCTTTTCAGATCTTAACCTCACCCAAAACAACATCAAAGATGGTCTTTCACCAGCTTGGCTTTTCAGATAAGTGACATGCTCGGAAAACAACCCTGAAATGTAAACAGAACTCAGAATAAAATGCTTTCCAGCAAAGATCTTTGGCCATGTTTTCACTACATGGAGTGGTAATAAGCTCTTCTGTTTATAATTTGAATTATTAAATGTAATAAAACCCCAAACACGTAAACCAAACCGAACTTTCAAGTAATTCCTCCCAGTTACGCCCTCACGTATATCCCGCCTATATTCCCACAGGACTTTTTCTATCTTCCCTCTCCGAAGTCACCCGGTGCCGCGTGTGCCCAGCGGGACCCCTCTGGACTCAGGGTAGCCGAGGGGACGTCGCCACAGACACTCACAGGGGGTTCTATGCAGTCCTTGGCTGACCCTCGCTTCGCCCGCCTTTCACGGGAGGTAAAACACTACGCCTGAGGCGGCATTTCTATACAAACTGCTGATTTAATGGCAGACGCCTGAAACAGCCGCCCCGGTCACGGAGGAGTGGCGTAGGCACCGTCCCTGCCCCCAGCTCCCACTAGCCCGGTCTGCAGGGCTCCGGGGCACCTGCAGCTCCGCGGCCTCGCCAAGCCCCCCTCAGGCTCCGCCGCCCCGGCCCTACCCGCTCCATGACTGCCGGCTCCGCGCCCTCCGCCAGCCCGTTCAGTTCGTGGGTCTCGCTGCCGGAGTCCATGGGAACGGGGGAGAACCCCCTTGAGTGCCGGCGGCAAGGGCCACCGAAGAAAATGCCTTCTGCCCTACCGCAACCCTGTAGCTCCCGCTCCTCACACAAGCCACCCAGGGACGCCGCAGCCTCCAAGGCCTGTCCCGGCAGCATCCCGCCCCCGGGGCGGTGCTGCTGCGGAGCGGAGGCGGCCTCCGCCCGCCTTAGCGTCAGGCGGGGGCGGGAGCTGGACCTGGGCTGCCGGGACTTGACGGAAGAGCCGCGAGTTGCGCTCGAATTTCTGCTGCCGGGGCTCACGTTTTATGCCGTACCGGGGAGGAGCACAGGTTATGAGATAGCACGCAATGGTTTCATGTTAGAAAAATATCTTGATAGACATCAAAGGCAGGGTTTTATTTTAAGAATGTTCTCATCACGGTTTTTAGGGTTTCACTTTTACGAAACTCGATTTTTGTTTGTGCCTGTGGTAAGGCAAAGGACACACGTGAAGGGTGTTCACAATTATAGGAGAAGGATATTAGATGTCTCTACAAACGATAACTTCAATAAAAATATTATTGTTACATGCAAGTCTTTATACTTAACACCATTTGGAGTAAAAAACAACATGAGCACTTTTAAGCCTAGAAATGAACTGTTCCTCTGTGCTGACAATGTCCAAAGAGCATATTCCTGTGTGCAGTGTCGAAACAGCTGTTCAGGTTAACTCCTTCAGAGTCCTCTAGGGGAGGATCACTTTTCTCTTGCTAAATAGAATTAAAAGAAATTCTATTCACAGAACAGAAACAAATGTATGGGGTATAAATGAACATACATGATGGAGATGTTAATAAGTTGATCTTTAAAAAAGTATGTAAGAATATAAAGAATATGTTTATATATATATGCATTTATTATACACATATGTTTATAAATAAACCCCAGCTTTTTGATAGACCTTGTCTAGAAAGAGATGCCGTAGAAGTCATGCTATGAATCACTTTATTCCCAAGGCAGGGTTTAATGTTATGAACATACTGGACTTTTGGTCATGATGAGGGTACAAGAGGCCACTGCTGATAATGTAATCATGAAAACCCCATGATCTGTTCAAGTTAGTAACATACAGAGCCAGGAAGATACCCCTGCAAAGCTGGCGCACCCAGCATTGAAAAGCTCATTCATTTATACATTGTAAGTTTCCATAACTAACATATTCATTGCTTAGCAACTTTTTTACTGGTGCTTATCATTCCTAATTTTGAAGATGGCTGGTGTAAAATGACCTTGTCTTCAGTTAGAGGTGTCATGTTTGTTAATTTTACTATGAAGCTCAATGGATGAGGGTCTTCAAAATGGAGGCAGGTATCCTGACTTCTAGAAGAATGTTTTTCATGGTATAGTAAGTTAAGGTCAGTTTCAGCACACATTTTGTGCAGTAAAGCCAAGTTTTTCAGGCAGTCAGCCCACTGGTACCTGGTTTTACTTCCAGTTGTTCCTTCTATGGCATTATCTTGTCAAGAGTTTTTTCCCCAGATGATTTACAGAGTTCCACTCTCACAGGTTAGGATGTCCGAAGGAGGTGTACATGCCTGGCTGTTCTCACATGGTGCTTGGGAATCACTCCAAGTCTCAAAGATGCATTCTGAGACCATGTCCCTTCTGCAGGGAGGGAGCAGCAGGTCCTCCCACAGGACCCACCAGGAGGTTGGACAGCAGCATGCTCTTCAAAGTGTGTCTGTCCCCCCAAAAAATCTCTGCCATATGCCATATGGCCGCAGCTTTTTCCATGTGGCAGGCCTCTAACGTGCCGTAGCTACTGGACAGCTACAAGAGTAGGATTGTGGCAGCTACCTTAATGTTTTATGAGTCCTCATGACTATTTAGTCCTTTGGAGTTTCTCCAGTGGGGTTTGTTGGAAATCAAGTATTGGAACAGGCAGCCCAGAGCAGCAGCCAAGGCACCATCCGTGAAGCTGGGCAGGCACAGAGCTTTGGGCTGGTTCTTGTCAGAGTTGGGTTGATGGTTGGAATTATTGATCTGGAAGATCCCTTCCAACATGGGCCATTCTACGATTCTGTAATTCTGTTCTCTGGTTCATATTCCCCTTGGCATTAAGCTGCACTAACTTCTTCTAACTGACTCTGGTCGCATCACCAGGCTAAGCATATATGAAACACAAGCAGGCTCCCATTATTAATGCTAAAGGCCACGTTTCATTGTACTCAAGAGTGGGATGAATTGATCATTAACTTCTGTCTCATGAAAACCATGGCCTGGTGATGCAACCAGCCTGCAGCCCTGTCAGTAAGTAGCAAGACAGTACTGGGTGATATGTCATTCATGTTTATGTGCGAAATTCAGTCCAGTCATTATGAAATGAGAACTCTGCTAGTGTCATCATATGAGTCTGAGTCAGGGTCTTTGTGAGGGTACGGTGGAGGTCCTGCCTCTGCCAGAGCCACCACTGAAACTGGGATGGAAATACTGGGTACAAAACTTGCCCTACATCTTTGCATCTTAGCCTTGAAACTGATCTGTACTCTGTGTTAGACTCTTAAGCCATGAATTATTATTAATTGTTTGGTGGTTTTTCCCCTCAAAATATCTGTGACTATATGAGAGGCACAGAAAGATTCTAGAATGCTAATGAAATCCAACTTAGAAGGACAACTAAAATTTCAAAAGTGGTTTGGGTTTTCTGGTTTCATTTTGGGGAGGAATTTTGGGTTTTTGTTTTTTTTTTTTTTTAGATCAAAGCATTTGTTTTCTCCATGTGAATACGACTCATGTGGCCAAAGACACAAGCTGAGGAAGCCTAAAATAAAAAGTACATGGTACTACCTGGCATTTGTGGTCACTGTAAAAACAAGTCATTATTTGAACTGGTGGTTCCCAACTGGGGCACAAGTTCAAGTAAACAAAATGGCATTTGGTATGATCCCTCTCTGGGAAAAAAAACAGGTTCAGTAATCCAAAAATGCAGAATGAGGGAAGGATCTGAGGAGGCAGGATCTGGAATGAAGAAATTAGTCTGCTTGAGGGATTTAGCATGGAGATAGAAGCTGTGATTCCAAAATGGCGCTTGGCATTGGTTACTACAGCAGCCCCTTTTATAATTTCCTCCTCCCTCCCTTGGTGCATCCAATGGTTTGTTTGCTGACAACTGGATTTACATTACAGCATTATAGTTCCTTGTCCTGGTGGCTGTTCTCACCAAACCCCCTCCTGTAAGGTATGTAGTTTGGCCATTTGTTTGCTTTGGGAAAAGGTGATGCATTTCATATCATTCAAACTACCTGATCAAAAGGCATGTTATTTTGTGTTGTTTCTTCCTTTGGTTTTTGGTTTTTTGGGTTTTGTTTTGTTTTGTTTGTTTGGGTTTTTTTGTTTCCTGTTGTTCCTTCAAGCCTTGCATTGTCCCCTAGAAAAAAATCACATTTAAATCCCATTTTAAATTATTAGTAATAATTCTAAAGGCAAAATGATTAATTTAGGCAATTCTTGCTCCAAATGCTTGACTTATTGTAATGAAAATAATGTTTTAAGAAAGCTAGCTGTTCATATCTGATAACTTACGTCATGACTCCTGAGAGATGTAAATTCTAGGAAAAAAACTGACTTTTTTTCTTTGTATTTTCACACAAATTAGGCATTTACTTGTTTTCTTGTGGTATCCTGGAATATTTTTCTCTTTGTTGTTCTTTGTTTTTGTGAAGTACTTGTGAGAAGACAGACAACAAGGACAGTCTGAATGATGGGCTGCAGTTGGGAAAGATTGTCCCATCATGGGTGACGGGCCTGTCCTGCTTTCCCTTCTCAAAGAAAAACTGAATGGGTAAAAATATTGAGACAATTATTTGGCAAAAAAGGATATTTACAGGGTCTGACAAACATCTTCCTGCTTGGCCCTGCTCATTGCCAGGCATTGGATTAGATAGCCTTCAAAGGTCCCTTTCAACCCAATACATTCCATGATTGTAGTGTCCTGATTCCCTGCATCTTCTATTCATCTCTCTAACATCAGTCTGTGCTTCATGTGCCTCTGTCTGCCAGTCCCCAGCAAGGCAACCTGTTTAAAATACCTTCATGGTGCCTATGGAAATGGTGCTTTTTTCTCTTATGAATGGTGCCCATATGGAATTACTTCTCTGCAGGCAGACGTATCTAGTGAGGTAACTGACACTGCAAACAAATCTCCTGTATTTCCTTTTGTCTCTGGGGGTCATGATAAATAATTTAGATCTGCCCCATTGCATACCCTGGATCTTTGCTAGATCTATATTTGAATGCTCCTATTGATTCCATATAGCTGCTATAAGGTACTTTGCAATATTTATGTCACAAAAATACTGACTTCCAAATACTGCAACTTAGAGTGAAGCACCATAGGGCAGGTAAGGCTGGAAGGTCTGATCATGGCTATCAGGCACATGGACACTGCCAAAGAGGCTAAATGGACCCGTCTGCCAGGGCATGGAGTGATAGGAGGGGCAATGGTTTTAAACTAAAGCAGGGCAGGGTTAAATGAGACATTAGAAAGAAGCTCTTCCCCACGAGGGTAGAGAGACACAGGCCAAAGTTGCCCAGAGAGGTGATGGAGGCCCTATTCCTGGAGACATTCAAGGCCAGGCTTGCTAAGGCTCTGAGCAACCTGATTTATGCAGGATGTCCCTGCTCACTGCAGTGGTTCAGACTGGATGGCCTTTGAAGGTTGCTTCCAACCCTACCCATTTTAGGATTCTATGATGATATTGAAGTTCTGAAAGGAAGGTGACCTGAATATTTGGATTTACTGTGAGTTTTCATGAAAAACCAACAATGCCATTTGCTTCTGATCAGTAGATTCTGGAAGAAATTTTTGCTCTTCTCATGGAACTGCTTGTAAGCTGAATGCATGAATAATACAGAGAAATGTGGCCTCTGTTGTTCAGAAGATCAGATGCAGTGATCGCAATTGATAATTTTAAAATTAAAATTTATTAAACTTGTGACTGGGAATATGTTTTTGCTGGAGATGTGCTGGCTTGCTTGGCATACACATGCTCAAAACAGACTTTTTAAGAACGAAAAGATTTCAAGTGGCATTGGACTGAGGCCAGAAGGAAGTTCCCATCAGGAAACGATGCAGAAATGCCTATGCAAGTGGTTTTGCATTCAAATGGAGGCATCTGGAGTTAGTGAAAATTATCTGACCCAAGATATACAATTTAACAGTACTCTTCTGGATTAATTTTTGAAGCATTTAGAAGAGTAAGGCGGTTAATTTTCCCAGCAAAGAGCACATACTTCTTGTTCTGTACATGGCTGTTCCTCATGTGCCTTTTCCCCTGGGTCTGCTGGCCTTCACCGCCAACACCATTCTGTGTGGAGTTCTGTGATCCCAGCACACATCAATTAGCTCTACACTCTAATCAGCCTCTCCTCTGCTCCCTTCTGCACTGTGCAGACAGATGTTGGCATAGCCTAAAGTGCTTTGTGTTGGTGATTTCATAGTGCAGCTGTTGGCTGTGCCTGGCAGTGTGGCTGGAAGGAGGAGAGGGCTCCAGTGGCCTTGGCTCCCCAGAGATGCAGTGGCTGGGCATGGCACTGGTGGAGTGCCCAGCAGTGGCTGCTTCTCATCTCAGAGTAGATACCAAAGCATCATTGTGTGAAAAGCAGAGAAACCTGTGCAGGGCTGACATGGCATGACAGCAAACTGATTACCAGCATGTGTACACAGGTCACTGTGTGCTCCCCTGTCTGGGCCCATGGACCACTTTATAAAAATAACTGGCATTCTTTCCTGCAGAGTCTGCTGATCCATCTTTGTTTTATTTGGGATGGTGACAGCAGCCAGGCTGTCAGGTGGTTCCACTCTTTCCTCATTTTACATCAGGATTCCTGAGGACATCTGGCATCCCTGGCTTCAGTGCTCTGCTATTTCCATCCTGTTGAGATGCTCCCATGCAGGCTGGTGCTGCTGTTTTGCATGTCCTGCTTGGGGATGGCACTCATGCTTCATGAAGAATCACCTCAGTGCTCTCTGAAGAACTATTTTCAGTGTTTCATTTAAAATAGGAAATTAATGTCAAGAAAATTAATATAAGAGTCTCAGGATAAGGAAATAAAGCTTCTGTTTTTATCCTCATTCTTAGGTACCTCATAACTTTTACAATTTCAGGCTGAAATAGCTTAGCACAGTCTATTTCTGTCTCCTCCTTAAAGTCCCAGAAAAATCCCTGCCTTTTTTTATAACCACAAGGTGCGCGTGTGTGTGTATTGGTACACTCCTACATTTAAAGCATACAAGATTTTTTGCAAAAGTTGAAATGAAAAATTGTAGAGCTGTTTTGAGATGGGTGTGCAATGGCAAGTTTTCCATTATGAGTGAGCTGGTAGAGATATGGACCGTCCTGAACAGCCCCAAGTCTCTCAGCCTGTGCTCATGTCAGGTGTGGGAAGGACTGAAATGGCAAACTCATCTTCAGACTTTGCCCTCAGGTTACCAAAGGATGTTCAATTCCTGGGAATCCTCTTTGAGAGCACATTGGTCTCACCTCTCTCCAAGAAAATGGGCATCAACTCCCTAATTCACTCCCTAATGTCCTTGTTGCTCTAGAACAACATGGGTCTTTTCCCATTCTCATTCCTGGATGCAGTAACTCCAGGTGGGGTCTCACCAGAGCAGAGTAAAGCACCTCTCTTGACCTGCTGGCCACGTCTTTGCTGATGCAGCCCACGATATGGTTGGCTTCTGGGCTGCGAGTGCACACCGTTGGCTCATGCCCAGCTTTTCATCCACTAGTACTCCCAAGTCCTTGTCTACACAGCTGCTCTCTATCACATTGCTTTCCAGTCTCTAATAGTAACACGGATTGTCCTGGCCCAGGTGCAGCACCCTGCATATTCATGTTAAACTTCATGAGATTTGCGTGGGCCCACCTCTTCAGCCTGTCCAGGTACCTCTGGATGACATCCCATCCGTCTGGTGTGTTGACTGTACCACTCAGCTTGGTGTCACCAGCAAACTTACTGAGGGTGCACTCAATGCCGTTGTCCATATCATTGATGAGGATATTAAACAGCACTGATCCCAGCAGACTACTGAGGAACACCACTTGTCACTCCTTTCCACCTGCACATCAAGTCACTGACAGCTACCCTTTGGATGTGACCATCTAACCAGTTTCTTATCCATCAAGCAGTCCACCCCCCAAATCTGAGAAAGAAGGATGTTGTCGGGGCTGTGTTAAAGACTTCACAGAAGTCCAGATTGAGGATATCCATGGGTTTTCCCATGTCTGCTGATGTGGTCAGTTCATTATAGAAAGCCACTAGATTGGTCAGGTAGGACTTGCCCTTGGCTGGCTGTTTTGAATTACCTCCCTGTCCTCCATGTGCCATAGCATAGCTTCTAGGAGAATCTGCTCCATTATTTTCCCAGGCACAGAAGTGAGACTTACTGTTCAGTAGTTCCCAACATCACCCTTTTTGAAAATGGTTGTGATGTTTGCCTTCTTCAAGTCTCCAGGGACTTCACCTGACTGCAATGACTTTTCAAATATCATGGAGAGTGGCTTAGTAGTTACAACAGTCAATTCACCCAGGACTCTGGGATGCATCTCATCACGTCCCTGTGTACANGATGCATCTCATCAGGTCCCTGTGTACATTCAGGTTCCTCAGGTGTTGCGAAGCTTGTCTTCACTTTTCCCTGCTGTTGTCCATCTAGTGTTCCTTCAACGTGATTGTCATGAAAGGTTTTGCCAGTGAAGACTGAAGCAAAGAAATTGTTGAGTACCTTGGCCTTCTCCTTGTCTCTTGTCACAAGTTTGCCATTCTTGCTCAATGGGGAGGGTACCCTTTCTGTAACTTCCCTTTTCAGGTTTATGTACCTATAGAAACCCTTGCTGATTTTAACTTCCTTTGCCATGTTATGCTCCAGCCATGCCTTGCCTTTCTGACCTCATTCCTACATAAGTGGGCAGTGGCTCTGTGCTCTTCCCAGGAAACCTGATCCTTCTTGAACTGCCTATGGACTTCCTTCTTGTGTTTCAGTTTGACTGGCAGGCCCCAACTCAGCCACCCTGGTCTCTTCTCTTTCTTGCTGGATTTCTTACACTTGGGGGAGGAGAGCCATTGTGCTCAATGGAATATCTGCTAGGTCTGTTCCACCACCTTGACGCCAAGGACTGTTTCCGAGGAGGTTTTATTGGTAACTACTTGAAGAGCTGGAGTTTTGCTTTTCTAAAGTCCAGGGTTCTGACTGTGCTCCTTGCCTGACAGATCTTCCTCAGTACTGTGAATTCTACTAGTGCATCCCATGCTGCCTCCAGTCTTGACATCCCCAATGAATTCACTAAAATTGGTGGTAAGCAGATCCAGTATGGCCCCTCCTCATGTAGGACTGTCTATTTCCTGCTTCAGGAAGTTGTCATTGGGGCCCTTCAATAGCCTCTTGGATCACTTACACCTGGCTATGTTGTTTTTCCAGTCAGGGTGATTGAAATTCCCGAGCACAGTGAGAGACTTTGAGCATGATGCCTCCT
>VZTY01023259.1:180629-195175 GCA_013400935.1 Turnix velox | reverse complement strand
AATCTCCCCTCTTCCAATTTGCATCCATTATTCCTAGTTTAGATCTAGTTTAAAGCCCTAGCAATTAGCCCTGCAATCCTTTGGGCAAAGACCCTCTTTTCTCTTGGAGACAGATATACCCCACTTAATGTTAACATTCTCAGTGCTGTGTAGGCCATCCTGTTGTCAAAAACCCCAAAATTATGTCAGTGACACCAGGCACAGAGCCACGTATCGATCAACTGGATAAATGTACTCCTTCCAATGTAATTTCCTCCTGCTGGAAGGAGTGAGGTAAAAATAACCTGTGATTCAGGTCCCTTCGACAACTTTCTCAAGGTTCTGAAGTCTCTTTTGATTGTCCTGGGCCTATGAGTTACAGTCTCCTCTCCACCTGCCTGGAAAATAAACTGTGGATAGTAGTCAGTTGACTGTAGCAGGTTTAGGAGGTTCCTGGACGTGTCCTTAACCTGAGCTGCAGGAAGGCAGCAGACTTTGAATGATTGCTTATAGCTGGTAAAGTGCCTGAAAGAAAAGCTGCATCACTTTGCTTCATGCCAATAGACAAATAACTCACAGGTCTAAGAGGGGCTGCTGTGTTTCAGAGAGTAGTTAAGTAATGGACATCCAGGTAAAGAATAGTAGGAGATCAGGAATCAGCTGCAGCTTCTTTCCCAAACTGTGTTGTCATTATTTTATTCTAGACAGCAGTACTTTGTTCTTCATTAAATTCCTTTTTATAGATTTTATTACATAAAACAGACAAGAAATTATTTAAAAATCTCTCCCTGCAAAACTTTTGAAAGGTTAATTTGAAGTTCTTTCATCAAATAAATACTCCCTGATAGGTCAGAGATGATGCATTATCAGTAATCATTCTAGATGGATGAGTTTAAAGCAACATTTTCCAGCTGTTGGCAGCAGAGGTGCTGCGGGGCTCTAGCAAAGAGAGCTACCAGAGTTTATGGGTGAATGTGAGTAAAGGAAGCCACCTAAATATGAGTGTTTAAAATGACAGGTCCTGCATGGATTTAAATCTGTATTAAATGTCCTTACATTGCTTGTCAACAATGGGTGAATAAGAGAAGAGTCAGAGCCTCAGCCAGCAAAATATGATTCCAAGAAGTTATCCAGTGTAATGAAAAGGCCTCTCTGTAGGGAATCTCTCCAAAGTGTAATTCAGAGAACAATGCCTGCTATTGAAATGGACTTAAAAAAAAAAAAAGAAAAAGGAAGGAATAAAAAAGATCTGCTCAAAGTTTTTTTTAAAATCACAGACTCATGTTTTTAGGAGTAGTTCCCAGATCTCAAGATGTATGAGGAGAGGAGGCGGGGGAGGAAGGAAGAGGAAGAAAAAATACTCCCCCAAGGGAGAGCAGCAGCCCTGGAGTTGCCACCGGGGGTGGGAGGTGGAGTGTGTGTCCGTGGTCCTGGGGCACCTCCCTGCCATGGGCAGGAGGAGAGAAATGAAGGCAGGGAAGGAGACCTATTACAAGGGTCCAGCTCAGCCCCATTCATTATTTTATTAATGTAACTGTCTTGCCACAGCTGTGCAATGGTCAGAACAAGTTGATCTTCTGGGGTAGGTTTGGATTCTCCAAAGGCTGAGTTCAAGTCTCACTGTGTGCAGTGAGATCAGTTTTGTGCATGACATGGCAAAAAAAGGCTAGTTATGTAACTTGCATATGCAAGGAGGGAGAGAATGTGTCTGAAGTGGGACTGATTTGATTGCCTAGTTGTGACTAGGTTTTCCAGTATTTCTGCAAGTTATATGTTCCTAGCTTCTATAGGATAATTCATGTTGAAAGACAAATTAGAAGGTTAACTCATCAACCTTGTGCTCCAAGCAGGATCGACTGTGAGGTCAGGTCTCAGGCTTTAGAGACTTTAAGACTTAGGGCTTTACCCCAGCCTAGTTTGGACAAACCTCCAAAGCTGGAGACTCTGTGAGCCACCTGGTCAGTTGCTTGCCCTCGGGGCAGGGAAAGTGATTTTTATGGTGTCCTCTGAATCTTGTTTTGACTGACGATTGTTATCTCTTGCCCTGCTGTGAAACAGCCCTGGAAAGATCCTGTCTGCATCTCCATGGTGGGCTCTTTGCAAGTGCTGGGGTTCTATTTCCAAGTTCATGCTCATCAGCCTTTATGTATTTACAAATATCAATCATCTTTGTCACGTGGTGAACAGCTGACCCATAGACTAGGCTGGACTGGAGACATTAAACATGATTCATATTTTTGCACAGGATTTTAAAAAATTGACTTACAGACTTCAAAGTGCTGAGTGTCTTCAAGAGAACTTGCAGATGCTTTTAGTCGCCCTGTGATCCTTTGGCAGTCACACTGAGTGTTCCTGGCTGGAGAAACACAGATTTCTGTTGGTGTGTCCTACTGGCATACTTTGGCTGCAGATGTAATTTTCTGTTGGTTCCTTTCTTCAATAGTACCCGTGTGTGTGAGTGATTTGCTCTTTAGAGACCTGCTGCCTAAAGAAAGTGGCGCCATCATCTGGCTTTTTATTTCCTCTATCAACTGAATATTTGATGCAGTATATCAAAAGGATTTCCTATCCAGCCAGGTCACTAGCACCACATTGCCATGTTTTCACTCCATTACGTTCTTGCATTCACAATTATTTCCTGTTGCTGGCTTTTCTTCTTTTATTTGCTCTGTGACTTTTGTTTTCTTTTGAAATCCTTGTGTTTGTGTTAGGTGTGAATAATCATCTCTGGCTTAGAGAATTACAGTCAAGGAATTAAACTCTTAGTCATTAACAGATGATAAAATAAAGAGAAAATCTATCAAGGACTTAATAATGTCAATCACATATCCAGGAGATATAAAAACCATCTCTATCTACAGGCTAGTTGTAGTAATGAATTGGTATGGGATTTTTGCTGCAAGCTTTGTGCAGAGCTGCTGTGAGATCCCAGTTCAGGGCAACCACCTCATTTAGATCCATATTTTACTTTTTAAACTTTGTCTTCTGTGTGTTTTCTGCCATCTGCTGAACTACCCTGCAAACGGCTCTGCTTAACACTTACGTTATTCATGTGAAGATGTTGAACATTGGCCCAGTGTCACACACTGAAATACCATGGAAATAAACCACAACTGGTAAATAATGTTTTAAATGAGACTTAGTTTTACATCCAAAATGATGATTTTTTAAATGCCTGTCTAGTTGAAGATTAAAATCAATAGTTGTGTTTCTTAATGAAGTCAAGAACTGAGCACCTGAAGGCTGAAGCCAGACTGAAGTCTAAAGGCTGGTTAATTCATCTCCCTGAGGGCTCTGAGGATGGATCGACATCGACTTTGCCATCAACCCCAGGGCATGTGCAGGGCAGTAACAAGACTGAGATCCCCCAGGGGCACAGGGGGAAGGTGCTAGTTTATTTTACTACATGTCCCTGATAGGAGGCAAGTTGGTAATTCTAGATAAGAATCTGGAGTTATGCCCGGAAGTGGGAAGTCCAAGGTTGAAGCCCAGCATAGAACTACTTGGTGGGTGCATAGGAAAGCCAAGCCTAGTTCATATTTTCCCTGATCCAGCAATTCTTTCCAGTAGGTGGTGGCAGGATTTCAGCATGAGAGTGCTGAGCCCCCAGCAAGCGCAGTGAGAGACCCCAGTGCTGGTACCTGGACTGCAAGTTTGAACCTCTCTCGATAGGAGAAGAACTGAAGAACTGAACGACACTGCTGCAGTTTAAAGGGGAAACACCCGTCATGCTTATTTATTTTAGAACAAAGAGTTTCCTCCATCTCTGTGAGCGGATAAAAGGCTTCCTGGAGTCTGGGCTAAGGATCGCGAATGACACTGAGCAACTTCTTACAGAGTCTGAGGATGGAGGGAGAAAAGGTTTCTAGTTCAAACCATTTACAAGCCAGGCATACTACTGAGAATGCAAAAAGGCTTACTAAAAGGAAATCCAGAATCGTGGCTACTTCAAATCTCATTTTGATAGCTCAGGCTGGAACCAAACACAGAACTCCCAGATCTGCTCTGGGATCAGGTGCTTGAGGATGAAGTATTGCTGAGTCTAAATTGTGTCCTGGATCTGGTTCCTGAGGAACCTTCAAGGCAGGATCCAAGTGCCCTCCCCTGCAGGGCTGTGCTCTGCCAGCCTCTGTGGTCCCAGGCCAGGCTATTTTTAAGGCATGGATGCAGGAAGGATAAATATCTTAAGCTAGATGTGTCTCTGGTGCAGGACTCTGTGAATGGTTTCTGCAGTGTGGCAGGTTGCCAGGGATGCCTGACTGTAAACCCTACATCTACCAGGCAACGTGATGGATGGTGAAATGGTTAGGATCAAAGAGGAAGTCATTAGTCCCATCTGAGGATTTCCTTCTTCATAGAATCATAGAATAGTTTGGGTTGGAAGGTACCTTAAAGATCATCGAGTTCCAACCCCCCTGCCATAGGGAGGGACACCTCCCACTAGATAAGGGTGTTCAATGTCTTGTCCAGCCTGGTCTTGAACACCTCCAGAGAGGGGGCGTCCACAATCTCTCTGGGCAACCTGTTACAGTGCTTCACCACTCTCACTGTAAAGAACTTCCTTCTTATGTCAAGTCTAAATCTACCACCTTCCAATTTACATCCGTTGCTTCTAGTCCTCCCATCCGATATCATATTAAAAAGTCCTTCCCCTGCCTTTCTGTAGGACCCCCTCAGGTACTGATAAGTTACTATGAGGTCCCCCCTGAGCCTTCTCTTCTCCAGGCTGAACAACCCCAACTCCTTCAGCCTGTCTTCATAGAGCAGTTGCTCCAGCCCTTTGACCATCTTTGNCCTGCTGGTCACACTCCTCTTGATGCAACCCAGATTTATTTAAAAAAAAAAAAAAACAAACAGAAGAAAAAAGCATGTTGTTGGGTAGATTGTCAGCACCACCAAATCATTTTCCTGACTTCCTAAGCAAGCAGAAGGAGTGAGATATTAATTCATCTTTCTCTCTTTCAGCAGGATTGCTGTACAAAAATGAGGTAATCAATGGCTGAGAGACAGGAAGCATTCTGATGCTGGGGTCAGGGAGCTGTGGTTTGGATATTGCTGCGTGCTGCATTCCTAGGCACATGGGATTTATTTGAGAAGAGAAATGCTAATGGTAGTGTTTCAGAATAATGGATGCTCACATCAACACACCTGGCAATCTCAGAGACTCTCTAAAGGCATCACTACGCGAGAATCAAAGGAAAGAATAGGGATTTTTAAATGGTTAAAAAAGACAAGTTTTACCAAGTGGGAGCCTCTCAAGGAAGATAGAAATAATCAGATTTTTTGGTTTTTTAGGAAAAGAAAAAACAGAGTCTCAGTCTGACTTAACAGTCACTGCATTTTTCTGTGTCTATGGACCATAAAGATGAAATCAGTCTCTGGACTTCTTACCCTGGCTGTACTGGGCACCAGTCACCAATCATGTTCTAAAGTCCTGGTTTATAGTGCGGCAGAAATATTTAAGTTACTGTGAGCATTTATGTTTAATCACTTTCTGGGTTAGTTACATTACAAATTTGCTCATCAAATGCTTCTGTGATAGTGCTGCCTGTATCTGAGGTGAACCATTATTTATTATTACAAGCAGATACTTTATTAAGCAACTGCTGCCAGAATGAACGCAAGAAGAGAGCAATAAAACTGCTATGACATATTTAACAGCTACTGCTCTGTTGCTGACTGAAATGGGAACACATTACTTGAAAATCTAGCGCACCTAGAGTGAGGATAGAAAGCAAGGTCTTAAAACTAGTGCTGTTTTCCAAACCAATCAACTGGAAATAATGAAGGGAATCTCAGAATTCAAATTCATCCCAATTGGAGGGATGCCAGTTTCAAGCTTTTCTTGACTTAATTTGTAAAAAAAGACCAGAATTCCAACTCCAGAAAGCTCCAGATTTGAGACCTTTGTATCAGTTGCAGTAATGAAGCTCACCTTCAGACACCGAGATGAACTTTAATACCCTCGCTGAAACAAACACTCAGCTTTTCAATGCTCTTAACTGTTTTTCAGACTAGGCTTTATTTTGTTAGAGGATTAAAAAAGTACATATATGGTAAATATACATAATATGGTAAAATGTTAGAGGTATGGTGCAGGAGCAATAACAGGAAAACACCTATGCTGTTCTGTTCTTCCAGGGCAACAAGGACATTAGGGAATGAATTAGGGAGTTGATGCCCTAACGAATTTGTGAGTTCATAGAGAGAGGTGAGACCAGTGTTCTCTCTAAGAGGATTCCCAGGAACTGAACATTCTTTGGTAACCTGAGGGCAAAGTCAGAAGATGAGTTTGCCATCCCAGTCCTTCCCTCACCTGCAGCACCCTGCCAGGTGGGATTTATACTGGTCAGAGAGAGAACAATGTGAAACAGAGATTGCCACTGTTTCATGTGGTGAATAATTGGAAACTAGCTTCTAGGATTTTACTGTTGTTATTGAAACATCCCCATTTTATTAAAGGAAATTTAATCCAGTCACAATATACAAATCTTTTCTGTCAGATTAGCAGACAATCTACCCAACAACATGCTTTTTTCTTCTTTTTTTTTTTTTTAAATAAATCTGTCACAAGCAGAAAGGAATGTGAAAGAGAGTGGTTCTATAGAAAACGACTGGAGGGTACTGGTGGAAGAGAAGCTGAACAAAAGCCAGTAACATGCGCTTGCGGCTCAGAAGCCAACCATGTCCTGGGCTGCATCAGAAGAGCCGTGGTCAGCAGGTGGAGGGAGGTGATTCTGCCTCTGCTCTGCTCTGGTGAGAGACCTCACCTGGAGTTACTTCTTCCAGCTCTGGAGCCCTCAGCACAAGAAGGACATGGAACTGATGGGAGGCCCCTCTGCTATGAGCACAGGCTGAGAGACTTGGGGCTGTTCAGCCTGGAGAGACTAAGACTTCAGGGAGACCTTCTAGAGGCCTCCCAGCTCCTGAAGGGGCTACAGGAAAGCTGGGAAAGGGATGTTTGCCAGGGCACAGAGCAACAAGATGAGGGGCAATGCTTTGAAACAAGAGCAGGACAGGGGTACATGAGTCATACAATCAGAGAATGGCTTGGGTTGGAAGGGACCTTCAAGATCATCTAGTTTCAACTCCCCTGCCACAGGTAGGAACAAAGCCAGGCTCAGAGCTGAGGCTCTAAGCAACCTGATCTAGTGCAAGATGTTCCTGCTCACTACAGGAGGCTGAACTAGATGTCCCTTCCAATTCCATGATTCTATGAAAGGGCATCTTTGGACATTCGTATCAGTAGGTTTGTTCACGACACGAAAAACATTCTTCTATTACCTTGTTGTAGTAATGTTCCCAAGGCACTTTTTTGCTTTGCTTTTAAATAATCTACCTCACTGTAGACAGAAAATTAATTGGAATTAAGGATGGCTAGACAAGACTTGTAAAAGATATAGAGCCTCAGCTGGTGTGTGTTGCAGGTCCTCAACCTGTTTGGATTCTTTGAAAGGTTTTATAGAAAGATGATTAACTTCAGGTTTTCACAAAACATTTAACAAAGATACTGCTTCATACTCTCAAGTAATGAGAGGGAGGAGCCAAACTGCATCACAAATCAAACTCTGATTAAACAGCTGAAAAGAAAGGAAGACATAAAAGTGCTGCAATGAGTGATTCTGTAACAGTGCTGGGGTCTGGGATATTATCAGCTTTGGGAAGGGTGTTTCCTACATCCCACATCCTGGGCCAGGAGCAAAGTGTGATCCACTGCAGGTTGAGCACATGGGAGCTTCTCTTCAGTGAGACCTCTGGTGCTATCCCTTCGCATGGGCTGTGGGTAACAAGGGCAATGAGGTGCTTGTCTGAAGAGGCCATTGGATACCATTAGGCTCACTGTCCCTATGAAGTGCCTGGATCTGCCTTGGAACAAAAAAACAACTCTCAGTGTTTCCAGGATTAAGTTAAAAGCCAGAAAATAAGAATGTGGTGAAACTTGCCTTCAGAAGTCACTCAAAGGATACAAAAGACTACTTAGCAAAGGTAAACTCAGCCTGTAGACAGCACATTTGAGGATACTTTGGGTTAGTCACTCCAAGTAGGATTCTTGTATACAATTGGAGGCTTTTGGGCCGGTTTTCTAGTTATGCAAGGGCAGAGCCAGCAACTGAATCCAAAATAGAAGAGTAAGATAAAAAAAGATTCTATCACTTGGTGTGTCTTTTTAGGTTTAGAGGTACAGCTTACTTTGCTTTAGAAGCAGAAGAATATTTAGAGCCATTCTCATTAAATGCAATTCAGCATAAGTTTGCTGTGAAAAGCAGCTGCATAATACTGGAAAGACCAGCAGCTGGGCTGAGGGAAGAGCTGTGAGCAAGGATGTTGTATTTAATGGTGATAACACCGTTTCTCACTTCACTGTTGTTTCATGGTGGCAAGGATTTGAGCAGCTGCCAGGCACAGGACTGTGCTTTATCCCACTAACATATTTACTCAGAAATACCAAGGAGAGGGACATAAGCTGTCTCCCCCACCAGTAGTGATGTCTCAGCTAGAGAATACTGTAATACAGGGAATAGCTGTGTGTCCTGGCTTCCACACAACATTCCTGGATCTGCTAATGCAATCCCACAGAAGCAGAGGAATCATTCCGGTGCATGTTTAAAGAGGCCTTTGTTTTTTAAATTGAAATGTGTCACAGGGAGTGAGCTGTTTCAAGGTGACTTCCAAGCAGTAGAAGTGGGGATGAGCATCCCCATCCTTTCTGGGAATGGGAGAACCAGTGTTTGTATGAGCTGATCCAAATCTTGCTAGAGTTGAAGGAAATCCTACTGAGTGTATTGAACATGAACAAAGACTGCAGCAAAAGATTCAACATGAAGTCTCTCTTAAATGATTTAAAAAAGAGATTTTATAACTGCTGTTTATTTTGCATGTTTTATCTCATTTGCCTTACTTGTTAATTGCTTTTCCTACTTTAACTTTTCTGGCTCTCACTGCTTTAATTTATATCCAGTCTCTGGCTGTGGGTTTCTCTTTTTGGCTGATAGTCTGTTGTAGGAATGAAATCCATTAGCAAGAGGGAGAACTCAGCTGCTTCCAAAATAAAAATACACTGTCTGTATCAAATATCCCATCTACCTTAACAGCCTGATTGGAAAAAAAAAAAATCTAAAATCTACAGTAGTGAGGGCATTATGTTTGTTGGTGNGTTTTATCTCATTTGCCTTACTTGTTAATTGCTTTTCCTACTTTAACTTTTCTGGCTCTCACTGCTTTAATTTATATCCAGTCTCTGGCTGTGGGTTTCTCTTTTTGGCTGATAGTCTGTTGTAGGAATGAAATCCATTAGCAAGAGGGAGAACTCAGCTGCTTCCAAAATAAAAATACACTGTCTGTATCAAATATCCCATCTACCTTAACAGCCTGATTGGAAAAAAAAAATCTAAAATCTACAGTCTTGTGGGGATTTTGTTTGTTGGTGGTTTTGGGAGGTTTGAGGGGAGGATTTTTGTTTCTCTTTTTTTTTTTTTTTTTGATATGATGATACTTTGGTAGAGGATCAGTCATTTTTTCTCTGTCTGCCCCCTTGCAACTCACTATCCATCTGCCTGTGGTGTCTTCTCTGTCCGCAGTTTTTTATCTGCTCTCTAATCTTTGGACTATATTCAACAATTTCTTTCTGAAGGCTTTTCTTTTATAGGCTTTTTTTGCAGGCTCTGTGCAAATGTTTCATGAGCTCACCACAGAGGGCAGAATTCAAAGTACTTTCTGTTTTAATATTAGGAAGCTGTAGATTAAAATGAAAGCTACAGAACTGTGCAGTGTGCTCCGTGGTACCTGTACTGCTGCCCTGTGTGAAGGCTCATTTATGTTTGGCACAGTAATATTTTTATAACTTTATTACAAGGAAAAAGTAATCCTTTTTCATAAGCACTACCACTGATGACTTTTGTATATCATGTCTTGTGGAAATAGATTTGTTGTGTTGAAATAGGGCATAAGGATACTTGCTGTGGGAAAAGCTCAAATGCCGCAGCCAAAATGCATAATATGTTCACTCCATAGTTAATAATAAATGCTAATTTTCATATTTAAATGAAAACCAAAAATGTCTAAGCCTTGCAGCAAAATAATACCTATCTTCCACCTTCCCTCCTCGATTCTGTGCAGGCTGAAATAGGAATGAGCAACAAAAGGTGCAGATACTGGGAGGAGTAGCCAGCAAGAGAATTCTCCAGTCTTCAGTTCTGCAGCCAAGGACTGTGGGCTAGGGCTGAGTCTGTATTGAGATGGCTTTGTCCTCCCATGTCAAGAGGCACTAGATGATAAAGGCCAGTTATGTTCACTCTGCTTTTTGTCTAACAGAATGTGTTTGGAAGGGTTCATGCAGATAGGGTTTCAGTTTTGAAAGTTCTTAGTGTCCTCCAGAAGATGCGCTGGACAGCTCAGGATGAAGGGACATCTGTGGATAATGTACACCATGCACACCTACAGGGCCTAAAGCACTGGTCACACTTGGCTCCAATGGTGGGTCTTTGTCTGCTGAGACATAAGCTGGGAGAATAAAGATCTGTACCTTGCAAAGCTTTTTAAAACCTTACCAGTGAAGGGTAAGGACAGAGGCAGTAGCGCAGGGTTTTCTCTGTTCAGGCTGGAGCTGTAGGAAGCGTAAGTGAGAGTGTATAGTGCACTGCTGGGAGCACTACATAGGGGAGTGACCACCATCCTCCTCAGGGATTCTAATCCATCGCAGGAAGATTAAAGACCTTCGGTTCAGACAAAGGTTAGGTGTGTCACTCCTCATTCCAGATCTGGGATTTGAATTAAGCTTGGCAAAACACCTAATGCCTGTGTGAGCACTTCATATCTCTGGGAGAGTGCAAGCCACATCCAAAGAATATCATGCTGCAAGGCCCTGAAAGAGATGAGGAAATATCTCTTGGGGCAGATTCAGGTCATCAATTATAATTTAATGATAGCTTTTGGCAATATGAGAGCAAAGGCTGGGTCTAAGGCCTTTGTTCAGTCCTATAAATAAATTAAAGATATGGGGTGCATTAGTCATCATTTAAAAGGCAGCTTTTGCCAGTAAACATAATCCCATTGTGTCAGGAATCATTGTGGGGGAATCATGACCACCACTGTACTGCAAATTAAAAATGGTCTTTCATTGCAACTTTGATATGGTAAATACATATGGTGACTGCATGCACACAAGTGAGGTGGCTGAAGCAGTTGATCCTTACCTGTGCAGGTTGTTGTTCTGCATAGGAGGTGGGAATGGTGACAAGGGGAGAGAGCCAGTGTACAGAGATATGAATAACAGACTCCAGTCAACAAATGGCTTAAGAAAGTAACTAACCACTTTATTAAGATGGAATAAGAAGAGGAGCACAGATAGCAAGTAAATTTTAGGCCCCCTTAGATGTTGAGCCCCTTGTGTTCATGCAGCATCAGACTGTGTGTGGGTTGATTTTCCCCTATCTGTGCCCCATTTTGGTTGTTAGAATTCACATGGAATTTTCCTGCAAGGAAAAATGTCTATTCCAAAAGGGTGTTCTCTTGAGAACTTCTCGCTGGGCTTTCAGACAAAGGCAAGGCCGGGTGTAATCACAGCATGAGTGGGAACTGCCCACAGGCTCTTGCATTTCTCTGTGAATCAGTTGAGTTAGAAGGTACCTTTAAAGGTCACTGAGTTCAAAGGACTGTGCCATGAGGGTGGAAGCCACACCAAGTATGAGCACCACACAGCCCTGTGCCTAGCCTGGGCATCAACAGCTTCTGAGTATGCAACCATTCATTTGGTCGGTATGCATCCAGTTCTCATTTCTCAAAGGTGTGATAAGTAGCAAATGGAATTAATAACATCTGACCTTCTCAAGTCTAAACTGGAAGGTCCAGCAGAGCAGACACAGCCTGCTCAGGATTGCAGACTTCTGGAATACTACATCCTTTGCATAGTTCCCAGTACAGCCAAAATGTTACACCCAAAGCCAGGGACACATCTCACCACATTCCACTGAACATCAGCTGTGCAGAGGTCTGCAGCCAGCCTGCCCTATCCACCAGTTCAGAAAGAGCAAATGAAGGGAAACCTGAGATAGGACTCAGGGGTTACAAAAAATTTTAGGAAAATTTTTTGGTATGGAATGAGTTCGCAAGCATGAAAACAGGCTGCCCAGGAAAGGGGCTGAGGCACCATTTCTGGAGGAATTTAAGAGCTAGGCAGACACAGAGCTTAGAGATATAGTTTAAGGATGTTTCTTGTCAGAGTTGGGTTGATCTGAAAGGTCCCTTCCAATCTGAGTCATTCTGTGATTCTGTGATTGCCATCCCCCCGGTGAAACAAAGTTGATGTGTGTGTGGTGGGAACAGCAGAGTCACTTCCAGAGCATCCTGCTCATAAGCCTTGTTGCTAGGCAAAGGCACAAAGGAGCATATAATAACCTTCCAAAGAGGAGTCTGTAGATAGGGTTTGAATCAAACATCTGTATTTCAGTGGATGCATTTACATATTTAGTTTGTAGAGCTGGTGTTTGATATTAATTTTAAAAGAAGCCTATCATTTGCCCTGCTGACTGTTGTGTTTTAACTGGAACACTATTCTGGTGCCTCTCATTACATCTTTTTTCCAATTGCAATTAACTTATGTAAAATTATGCTTCCAAGGTTTTTTTTTTCAAATTTTATGGAGAAAATTGCCTGAATGTGATCATTGTACCGTGGCTTTTTACAGGGCGTTTGTTCAGTATCTGATGTAGTTAAACATGTGTTATTAAAATGCATTAACAGTAACATCACAGAGTTGCAATTACATTAGGAAAACATTATCTTCATACAATAATGGTTCTTGGGGGACACAGGAAAGTAGAGGTTGTCACAAAAGCATCTTGAGGTTCTTTTACCAGTACAATGATGCCTTTCTAAGGCATGGCAGGAAAATTTTGCCGTGCTTTTAAGTGCATAAAAATGAAAAATGCAGAAAAGTAGTTCTTGCTTAAACTTTATTGACTTAATTTAAGCAATTTGACTGCCTTTGCTGAGTTGTTGTCAATAGCTGTCAGATTTTAACTGCTGAGTGAGTCAATTGAGCATGTATTGAGCTGAAGTTTCAGACCAGGGATTTTAACTCTCAGATCAAGGGAAATACAAAAAACATCCAAATATCTGAAGTGCAAACAGGAGAACACTATTTCAAACACTGGGTGTGGGGGTATGTGTGTTCCAATTCCATCCTAATAAACAGTGTAGTGAGAAGAGGGTAAAAATTTTGTACCTTTTGTGGCAAACTTTTCTCCTTTTACAAGTGAGCTGAAATGGAGATGATGTACTGGCACATGCTGAATTCCTTGCAGACATCAAGCAGTGTCCTTCCTTTGCTGAGGACTGGTTCATTCCTTGCTGCACTACACCCTGATATCCCATGGAAATAGGTAGAAATAAAGACATTTCATTGAGGCTGAAAATTAACAACAATAATTCAGAGATTCTTTACATAGAAAAAAAAAACAATTGAAGACAAAATTAACTGTACATAATAGCATGAGTCATGAATTCAGCAGTCTCTAGCAGCTCTATAGAGACAGCTGCTTATGATATCCTGGGCAGTTCTGGTGTGCAGCTAATGGGAGGATAGATTACGGTGCAACATAATGAGATTATTTGGAGTGATGTTAATATCATTGCTTATTTATAAAAAAAGCAGTCATGTATGTTTGTGTAGAACCAGCTCAAAACTGGAATCAGCTGTGGCAAAACAGGGCCACAGAGAAGCTTGTGATAAAAGGACTTACAAGTGAGACGGTGCTGTATGAGCAGTTTTCACCTGGGGATGGGCTATGTTGGGGCTGTTGCTTCTTTATGAGTCTTCCTTGAGGGTGACTGAAGACTCAATCCATATCTCAGGCTGCAGTAGGGAACAGGATCTTTCTGTGACCCTGTCTCTGCCACTGACTCCCCTCCACCAGCTTTTGTTCCACACACCAGGCACCTGTCGGTGTGGGCAGAGCAGCCACGCTGCCCTAGGAGGGATCACTGTCCCTCTGTGTGCAGGGAACTGCCTCTACTCACAGTATTTTCAATGAGAAATGAGATTGTTGGTACATAAGCAACAATCTGCTGCATTCAGCATGGAAGATGATGCTAAAGAAATGCAGTTGTTTTATTTTACTATGTGACTGGCTTCTGATGAAGATAGGGTGAGAAATTTTCTTTTGATGCACTGTTGGACTCAAAGGTATGATAAAAAATATTGGTGTTAACAAAAGAATGAAAAACATCAGATATTCATGGGTGGAAAATCAGGAAATGATAGAGAAGTGTGACCAGCAGGTCAAGAGAGGTGATTTTACCCCTCTACCTGGCTCTGGTGAGGCCCCACCTGGAGTATTGTGTCCAGTTCTAGAGTCCTCAACATAAGAAGGACATTGAGCTGTTGGAGCAGGTCCAGATGAATGCCACAAAGATGATCAAAGGGCTGGAGCAACTGCCTTAAGAAGGCAGGCTGAAGGAGTTGGGGTTGTTCAGCTTGGTGAAGAGAAGGCTCCGGGGGGGACCTCATAGTAGCTTCTCAGTACCTGAAGGGGTCCTACAGAAAGGCAGGGGGAGGACTTTTCAATAGG